>QTSX02005072.1:0-291454 GCA_014839935.2 Entomophthora muscae | reverse complement strand
CTCAGAATGGTTTTAAAACAATATTTGATTTAAATTATCAACACACAAGAACAGGCAAAGGCAGGAGATCAACAGCTATCCCCTAGTCAAAACTGGGGAAGGAGAGCAGGGACTAGCGGCAGAAACAGCGGACAACGGGCAAGTTTTGCCAATCTAAAGTCAAAACTGTTGCCAACATCATTGGGATGCTTAAGAGCATCTATTGAAAAGCTTGCTGTAACAGCTGATTGGCTGAAATTGATAACTGAAGGTAACAATTAGGTTTTAACTAAACTAACGTTTTAATCAATTCAAAAGCCACCACGGACAGAGGAAGACCCAGGTTCAAAACCTGTTGTTGAACTCCCATTGTCAAGAACTATATTGAAACAATCAATTTCAGGTAAATTAGAACAGTTACTAATAACTAAAAAATTAATTTTAGGAGACCCAATTAACCCCAGAGAAGGGTTTTTCTGCTATTATGCCAAGAGATAAATTGTTGTCAGAAGGGCCTGTAAGATCACTAGACAGCAAGAACCAGTGACCACACCTAGTGACAAAAGGCTTCAAAGGCTGAAGACATAGGCTTGCTCATTATGTGAGAGAGGGGGGCTAAACTAACTAAGTTTGTCTTCCATCCCGGAGGGAGGATCCACCAGGACGCCATCCAGTATAGGACTGGCATGGCCGCTCAAAGGGGTGTCCATAGGGAGGACGCAGCAGACACCCAGGGAAAGTAGGAGTCCAAACTCATTAAAACCATTCCGTTAAGCAACCAGGATGCACGCTTAGGAGTGAGCTCGGGGGTGTCCAACCCTTTCTCTGAGACCAGGACAGGCGGGTCCACAGAGGAAAGGAGAGTGGAGTGGCCCAGACTTGGGGGAGTAGCAGAGGCTGTCTTGGCAGTAGAGAGGTCAAGGTCATTGCAGGTCAGGCTCCTCACCACATTCTCACTAGTGGTGTATATGCCCTGAGCGTGGCGGGGATATCTTTGAAAATACTCAAGAGCTGATTGGGGTTGGCACCAACTTGGATGAAAGAATCAGAAATATGTCCCCAAATATCTGGAGTGGTAGATCAAATCATTATCAAAGCAGGCACCAAGGTAAAGACCGCAAATTTGACTAGAGGAACCAGCATTTTTTGGACTGAGAGTGGAAACCAGCAAAAAGCAGGTAGTTATTGGTGTTTTTGGGTCTAGAACTCAGAGAAGAGGGCCAAAGAAGAGCAGAATGTCTCTTAAGTGTAACTATAGGCAAAGAACAACAACTGTGGGCCAAATTGGTTTAAAAGCATATATGAAGGCTTCAAAAGATGTATTCAAAGTTGTATTGTAAGCAAGAGCAAAACAGGAATGAAATTGAACTTAAAATAGGTAATCATACTAATTTCAATACTAATTTTAAAAATTGAAGCATTTTTCTTCAAAGCAAAAGCAATAATCTTCAACTTTGATGTTGACAACATCTTTAAAGTTTTTGAGGAGAGGCAAGAAATCCCAAAGGGAAGGGAAACAGGTAAGGAAAAAGAAAACCAATACTAACACTTTAGCTGATCAAAAAGGGGCCAAGAAAGAGACCCAAGAAAACCAAATTCCTAAGTGAAAAGAATGAGCAAGCAGGGGACCAAAAGTCCCCTGTCTTGCTTTAAGGGGCAGGCTTCAAAGTTGAAAGGTCACCTGACCCAGGAAATGGGTTTGATTGGCCAGAAGAGAAATTTTATAAGGGCTTATATATTGATTTGGAGGGTTTTGCAATAATTTCCGGCTTCAACTCTGATTGGCTGGCATTACTGGAATAATTTAAATCAGCATTCAATCCAGTTGGATTGGAATTTGATGGTTTAGCAGTAGTGCAACCTGGTTGTTTGGACTTAATTAATTTTAAATGTGGTTGAGCCCAAGCCAGAAGATAGTCCAAATTAATTAGGGATTCCTCCCAAGTGGGGACATAGTCCAAAGCGCCATTATTTACCACTTGAGAAGGGTATGCCAACACAAATCTCTCATCAATTGTGTGGGCTAAATCTTCAAGGGAATTGAGGGGCTTGGCCGGCTTCTGAGCAGATTTTTTTGTGTGGCATGGGAAGATTGTCCTATCCAGGGCTAAAGGGAAAGTGACTTTACACTCAGCTGGATGGGTACAGTGTCAGGGTTAGGTCCCTTTCCCAGGGTTACAATTTGGTCACAATAGTTCAGGATTGCACCATGCTTGTCAGCCCAGGAGTCTCCAAGTCTCAATGGGTGTTATAATCCTTTCACCAATATAACAGACAAGGGGTAGGTGTTTTTCCAAATCGTCAGCTTGAGGTGTTGGTTACATTCTTGGCCAATGTCAGTTGAACTGTTTCCCATAGTGACTTGGAATTGAGTATCTGAGGGGTTGAGTCCCAGCTTGGATGCTAATGTGGGGTCAATGAAACTTTCATCAGACCCTGTGTCTAAGAAAGCCTTTTTGTGAAATACTTTATCTCCCACTTCTAGGGTAACTATTATATACTTATAAGACTGAGAGGTAGTGTTTAATTGGGCAAGAGAGACTGAAGTTTGTTTTCTTCTGGGACAGGCCCTAGTCTGGTGCCCTGCTTTATGGCAGTAGAAACAAAACCCATCTCTGTAATGTCATTGCAACTTCTTGGGAGTCATGGCTGGTCTGGCTGCAGTGGGGCTTCTGGCCATCTGGGATCCATGGGGGGCAGTGCCATGGGTTTCTTGGTTTAAGCTTAGTCCTTGGCAGAGCACAATCAGTTCTTCTAATCCAATTGTGGGGTGGTGGTGCTTGAGGAGGTCTTTTAACCCTGGGTTAACGCCTTTTCTGAATAGGATGGCGACCAATTTGTTATCTAGCATAGCATGGGCCTGTAGTTTGGTGAACTCTTCTACATAGGTCTGAAGTGGGCGGCTATTTTGCTTAAATTCCAACAGGGTCATGAAGGCAAAGTGACAGGTATTCTGGTCCTCTCCTGTGGCCATTAGTTCAGCCTCAAATTGAGCATAGTCTAAGCAAAACTCTACGCTATTGGCGGTGGCTTTGCCAAACCAGTCTAGGGCGTCCCCTGTTAGCATGGATGCTACTCCCAAGACTTTGACTGTGTTGTTGGGATAGGCGGTGGCATTGGCTAAGAAGTGCAGTTGTAGTACTGGCATGGCTCTTCTAGCTTCCTCTAGGCTGAGCTTGCCCATATGGGACATGGTCACATTGGAGGTGGTTTGGTTCACAATGATGTTATGTACTTGGGAGGAGGTTGCTGCAGTTGGGTCTTTGCTCTCTGGAGCATCTTTAGAATCATCCAAGGTCTGGGTTGTTCTCTTCCACATGGAGGAGATTTGGTATGATAGCCACAAATAACAGTAATAAGTGATAATCATAAAAACAAACATACAAGTAGCCCCAAGTGCTAATAACATCTTGGGGCCCAGGTTACCAAGTTTGGGGTGGATTATCATAATGTCAGGATACCAAGAGTGCCGTGGAGCTCCAGCAGGTGAGGGAGGAATTGAAGCAGGTACTGGCATGGCCCACCAGATGATGAGACCTAACTTTACCAGGTAGGAAAGGGCCTTCCCAGCCACAGCCCAAGGTCCAGCCACTGGCAAGGCAGAGTCAATCAATCCTGTGAGCGCCAGGTAAATCACTCCCAGGAATTGGCTACTCTGATCAGTGGCATCAGAAGTGGGGGGATGAGATGGTTGGTTTGGGTGTTGGGGGTAGTTTCATGGGGAAAAAGTAGGCAGCAGGATTGTTGTACTTCCCGTTGAAGATCAAAGGGTAATGGTGATTGCTTTGCTGTCATAGAAAATTTGGTAGGGTTCCTTGGGTGCGTTTGGGCAGGTGTACCACTGAAAGTCTTCCAATGTCCAGGGTTTGTGGTCAGGATTAGCGGGATACTCAGTGAAATGCACCGGGCCAAATGGAGCATTGGGTGGACAGTAGTAGTCAAAGGCTTTGATTTTGTCAACTGGAGTCTGACTATCTATCCCAGTGGACAGGTACTGACGCTTGGGTGTATGCATATGGAAGAGTATCAAAAATAGGTATGGAAACAGATTGGTGAACCAAAGGTTTATAACAACTTTATTTGGTAAGGATGATGATACAGAACTTTTTCAAGTGCTTCTGGTTTATATAATTACTCACATGCAGGTGCCTTTGGACATTATTCTGGTGCTATCTGTGTGGCAAGGCTTGGCATCTCAGGTTCTGCTGTTTGGTTGGCTGCTTCATGGTCCTTTTTGGGGTTTTCAGGAACAGTTGTTTGGATTTTGGTGGTCCATCTTGGCTTGGCTTGGCTGGCCATTGATTCTGGAAGGTTTGGCTTCTGGGATTATGGGTTTTTTCAATTTAATCACCATTTTGGGACTGGCTTGACAGGCTCTCCTGAGACCAAAGAACTTGATTAAAAAAGGGGTCCCTAATTGGGGACCCCAAATTACTTAATGGAGGGTGGGCTTGATCTGGGTTTACTGGGCAGCTAAAAATAGCCTGCCCAGGCCCAGCCAATCCCATCAAGGCTTGGGCATAGCTTTTGGGGCCCAAAACAGGCCCCTCAGCTACCACCAGGGCGGGAATGATTCCTGCACCTGGATTTGCTTCAAAAAGCAAAAATCCAGGTGTGGGTAGATCTCCCCTGCCTGCTAGCCCTGCCTGGTGGCTAGGAGTGGGTTTGATTCCCGCCTGGGGCTTTGAGACTGTTACTTTTGTAACACTAATCCTCACAATCTTTTACTTCTTTTTCACTACCTTCTGGAAATCTTCCTGATGGTTATAGTTTTTACTCTTCCTCTTCTTGAGGGTCTCTCTGTTGGCCAGATCACAGAACTTAGAGATAGTTATTCCTTGCTTCTCCAGGAGCTTTTGTAAAAACTTGCTAAAATTGGGATTGCATCAAACTTAGCCTTGAGTTGCTTGTTCCAAACCTCAAGGCTAGACGTTGTCTTAATCCTATCATTGAGACAAGCATTGTGGCAGTTTCAGGAAAGCAGTGGATCCACTCTTTTCTCTCCAGGAGTCACCTTTTTTGCTGGCCTATTGTTACTCAAAGTATTCAAGATAGCCCTTGAAGATGATGGAGTTTTTCATATAAGAATCCTCTTAGATGGCCTCAAAGCCAAGACTAGTGTGCTCATGATTTAAAGAAGCCAATATATCAAGCTGGGTGACTGAAAAGTGGCACTTTTTTACTCCTATTATTTAAGTATTTGTCAAAGAGCTCCTTCTTGCTTTTGGGATTCTTGAGAAAGGCCTACCTGAAATGAAAGAATCAGCCCTGTAATTTTCAAATAAATCTGGCCTCAAAGACTCTTAAATAAGCAAGATCAAATTTCATTATTATCACCTTTAGCCCAAGTAAGTTTGCATGAGATAGCTGCTCAGTGGAAAGGGAAGACTCATCTTTCTCAGAGAATGAATAATTCACTCTTCAGGTGTGTATAGGGGAATCTTGTCAATTGAAAGAGAGCTCAGAACATATATGGAGTTTTTTAAAGCCTCAGTGTAGACCTCTGTCTTGGAACCAGGAAGGAGAAATAAAACAAGAGAAATGGCTTGGGCATTAAACTTCCTGTGTAGTACCCAAAGCTTTTTGAAGATAGTGAGCTATGCAGCAATGTGCATTACACAGACAAGTGATTGCAGTATTCATCTGCTCCCATTTCTGTTTATGACGTAGACTATGATCATACTCTTCACTTTCTTCTCATTATCATGAATCAGAAACATTTAATCATCCTTGATCATCTAGGGATCATCTGAGAGAACCAGGCCCTTAATATTTATGATGCTCCTGGCCAATGGGTTGCAGGCTTGACACCTATCACTTACAAATTTAACCAACTTATTATGAGTTAAAAATATCTTCATATTGGCTCTATACATATGCTTACATGCAAGCAGGGCCAACTGGGTGGCAGTTTGATCCTTAAAAATGGGCATAATCTGCACTAGATATCATTTTAGAAGTCAAGATACAACAGTGTTGAGCATGACACATGTATGATCACCCTTGATTTTCTGGCTGTTGTAAATTTAAGCTATATAAACTAACTAAATCTAAAAGATAAAATATAAAATTTAATATTAAGGAAATATAAACTTACTAAACACCAGACTCCACTGCTAAATCAAAGGCAATATCAAAGTATAAGTGTTAAGTGTAAGGTTAAAAGCTGTGTTTATTAAGCTCATATGAGTTGATTATAAGCCTGAATAATTCAGATCAATGATTTCATAGCAATTGAATAGTGAAAATCAACTTTGGTAGACCATTTTCAAATTTTATCAACAAGTGAATCCCATTGATTCAAAAGCAAATAAATCAGAGCTTCTTTTTTAAACACTGGTCCTTGTCCCAGTGCTCTGTGTTAAGCTGCACTGGGCAGTAGCAGTCCTCACAGGTATAGTGTTGGCTCTTGAAGCCTCTGTTGGTGTTGTTACAGAAGAAAATGAAGACATTGGCAATCATGGTTGACCCATCTTTCACATTAATAATGTGAAAAAATTGGGAAGGGAAGAGGAAACCTTAAACTTTTTATCAACATTTCAAATGATGTGCCTCACAAGAGGGTCCCAGGGGCCAGCAAAAGCATGGAAAAAGACAGTAAAGTAATCTGTGTGTGGCTTAAAATCTGCCCCAGAGGATCTGGAATTAGGTGAGCTGGGAAAAAGAGGGAAGAGGAAAGCTTGTCCTGGTGCTCCTCATGTGTGGAAGACTTATCATTGGGAGAAATTTTGATAGGGTGTTGCTTCTTGATGGGCTCTTAATCTGATACCAAGTTGTATAGGGTATAATCTGTGACATGACCATCTGATTCCTCACTCCCAGTAGAGTGAGCTAATTTCTGCTTAGGGAAAGGCTTTAGAGGGCAACTTTCAGAATTTAAAATGTCTGAATGTAACATCCTCCATGTTGACAATTCCAAATTTTATTTTATCTTTATTTGTTTACAATTTTACTTAAAACTTGATAATTAAAAATCAAATTTAGCCTGTAACATTAGGAATAATTATTTAAGGTAAATAAATCAGTAAGCATACAATAAAAAAACAAAAATATTTTTTGGGAATTGTTGAAATCGAGGGTGTTACATGTAGACAGTTTAAATTCTGAAAGTTGCCCTTGGGAGAGGGATTTTTTCTGGTATGATTATTAGAAGCAGCCTTCTTTAGAGAATGAAGCATTCTGCTTTGGGGCTTTGATGAGCTTTTAGAGACACTTACTGCCTTTCTTCTGATTAAAAGTATTTTTAATCTATAATATAATAAGTAAAAAGCTTAAAAATAAAGCAATAAAACTACAAAAAAGAATTAAGTAATTAATAAAAACATTAAAAATAAGTTTTAGATTAAAGGTGTAACAAATTCATCCAAAAAGTTGGATTCCAAAATCCTCCATTCAGATAACCAATTTTTTTATTGCCTTCCCCAAATTCATTATAGACTTTTTAAATTCTTACACCATATAGTCTACCAAGATAGCTCTTATGGAGCTATCTTGGTTTTTAAAGGCTCAATAAAAGCAATACTAGGAAAAACTGTAATTTCAATTAAATTTTCTCATAAAAATATTTTTCATCATTTAATTTGTTACATTTTAGGGGATCAAGATTTTATCTTGGAGGATTATTTTCTTCTGGCTTTCAAATAAATGCTGGACTTAAATTTATTTCAATTTTCAGTACGTGTAATCACAATTGTACTGACTATTTCAATAGCTTCTTAAGCGTACACACTACTTTGGCTTGAGAACTTGTAAGATCAATTTTCATTTCTGTAGTATAAGGATTAACCCGGTCTGTCTTATCAAATACATTTGTAGCAAGATGGTCTCAGTACTTTATTTACCACAAAGAAGCTTTTATTGGTTATGTAAACATAAAAGACTGAGTAAAAGTTTTTTTTTATTAAAGGTTAAAACAACAGGTTAAAAGTTAAAGAATTTATGCAAAAAAATTTAAATTATAAGTGAATTTTATTTTTAAAATTCCAAAAATATAAAAGAGAAATTTAAAAAATAACATATTAAATTTTAAGGTTTTTTATTATGTAAAGGGAAATGTTTTATTAGTGGAAAGTGAAAATTGTTGACATTATGAAAGTTGATTAGCTAAAAAATGCTGAATTCACATTGTCAATGTCAAAACCGCAGGCTCAACCTGCCAGCAAGGTTCCAACCAAGAAGGTTTGTGACCCGCAATCCAATTACCTGATCACTTGAAGCCAGACTAGGAAGTCAACTCAAATTACCAAATCCAACAACATGAACAGATGATGATCCTTCACAGTGGATACCTCAATTTGGTGATTGACTCATTATCAGGATCAAGCCACCCCCTTCTTCCATCCAACTGTGTGATCAATAATCATGTTCCTGTTATCCTTGATTCACATGAACTATATAATCATTATCTCACAATAAAGATTATTATCTAGCCTCTAAATATTTTCCCCTTGTAACTGTGCTAAAACAGCACAGTTACAACATTGGTAACACAGGTAGGGTCTCCATCCTACTTTTTATTCACCAAAAATTCCGCCTGTTGCCCATACTTGCTACAGCCAACAAATCCTTGATAGAATTATGTCTGGCCTCTTGCCTGACTGGACCCCGTACACTCCTGGTGCCAAGATTACCGATGGTTTTGTCCTGTATCAGAATACGGTGATCCCACTACCCGCCTTCAACGCCATGTCTGCACAAGGGTTCTTCCAGGCTCCTGCCTCCATGCCGCAACCAACCAACAAAGGCACCATGCCAGCCTTGTATCTCAAAGACTACAAAGCGCCGCCTTGGAACCTTTTTCCAGGGCCAACAACAACGCTGTTGCCTGGATCCAGTCCGCCCAAAGCAAGCTGGCCCAGATGGAATGCCCACAGCAATTTTGGATTGCAGAAATTTCCATTTGCCTGACCCATGATGCTGGCACCTGGTGCAACAAGTGGCACAAGGAGCACACCAACAAGAACTGGGATACCTTTAAGCAAGACTTCCTGGCAAGATTTGTGCTTAAAGACACAGCACTCATGATAATACACCAAGTAAAGAAACTTACCCAGACAGGCACTGTGAAGGAGCTCACCTGTGCCTACAAGGAACTTCAATTTTGTGCACCATCCAATATGGCCTTTGACACCCCAGCCACACACCTCATGTACTACTACGCCCTCAAGTTGCATGTGATGAGGCATGTGAACCTGGACCAGGTGACCAACCTGCAAATCCTGTATTGCAAAGCAGAGAAAGCAGAACAAACCTCCAACACACTTCACAAGGCTCAAACTGAGAAACAAGAGAGACCCAAGGACTCTCACCCAGGTGGGCGCTCCACTCAACCACCCGCTGGAGGTAATGGGAGTAACACCAAACATAAACCCACAAGCTCAAATGGACGTGGAAGTGGGAACAATGGCCAGTCAAATTGTACCTATTTCTGTGTCACTGCCACACAAGGCAACCAAGACAAGGGAAAAGCCCAGGAAGAGCACTAAGATAGCCAAGCTCTCCCCATGCAACTCCTGACTTGCTCAATGATGAGTACCAACCCAAGGACGTGGACCAATGCCCAATGATCCAGGTGCCCTCAGAGGACCTGGTACTGTACACCATTGCCAGACACCCCAATAAATTGATGTCCTATCTTTTCTGCTTTCACAGTTACACAGGTTCAGCACTCCTGGATTTGGGTGCAGATTAAACCCTGGTCAACAGTAGCTTTGTGGATAAGTTCAAGCTGGCCACTAATCCTTTGCTGATTAAAAATATGGTCCTGGATGACAAGCACCACATTGCCGTGACAAAGGAAACTGCCCCCTTCTTTGTCATGCTTGAGAACCTTCACTCCACCATCCAAGGTCCCATCATTGACTTCCCAAAGTTTGACATTGTGCTGGGACTAGACTGGCTGCAAAAGAACAATCCTCATATAGACTGGGCAACCTCAGTGTTGACCATTTAGCTTGAAGGTGTCAACCACCAGATCTACTCTGACTCCATGGACCAACTCCTAAGCAACCACTCTTTGTGCACATCACAGAGACCCTGGAAAAAAAGGAAAACCTAAGGCAATTGTCTGGGGCTCCTGACAGTACAAGATCATACACTTCAAAGATCACCAGAATACCACTATGCCCCAGGATTGCAAAATTGTAGTCTGCCATCCAGAGATGTTCAAAGAGGCTCTACCCGGGTTTCCACCAGAGAAACACATCTAACACTCCATCCAACTCAAGGGAGCTGTACCTAAGGCAAAACCCATGTTGTGTTCTGAGGCGCAGCACAGACACACAACGGGGAATCCTAACCTTAGGATTGAATTTGTACTAAGTCTCAGTTATATGACAGGGAAGGCAATAGTGTTCACCTTGCAGCTCTGGATGAATAATCTCTACTAGGCGTGGCTAGAGAGAGGCGCGGAAGTACAGAAGACACAAAGAAAAAAATGTGAATAGAACTTAATTTTATTGGTATAATAGGAAATGGATTATATAGTGGTTAGGAATACCAAAAAACACTACCAGGACGGTAGGATCACTCACCACAAGCATGAGTGGGGCAAGTGAGTTGCGCAGAGTCAGGAAACCAAACAATCATATTTCCTGAAGTGGAAGCCAGTTCATTTTGAGAGTCAAAAGTGAAAGCAAGAGATTTGTCTTCAAAATGACCCAACAAAGGCGAAATTGAAATATGGTGAATGCCAATATTAAAGACATTGCCCCCCTCTAGATTGGCCTTTGGGGGGTGATACTTGTAGAGGAACTTGGCGTGTACGCGAGCAAAAGGGCAATCACTGGAGAGGAGCTTTACAGTGTACTCAGACCCTTGTTTGAAAGTCACTTCTAAAGAACCAATCCACAGGGAGTCTAGTTTGTGTGTGCGCCCACCCACGCAGTGTTGATAGTATAGGACATGGTCACCAACAGCAAACTCAGGCAAGGGGGAGCGCCCAGCGTTGTCAGGAGAGAGCTCGAGCATCTTAGACTTATAGGTGGAAGTGTAGGCTGTGGCCTGTATATCAATGATGCAGTTGACTAAGACTTTGATGTGATTTTCAGGGTTCATGGCCTTATCAGAGGAGAGTAGGGAAACCCCAAGAGCAACAGAGTGGTGGCTTCATGCCCATACAACATGGCAAAGGGGGAGTACCCGGTGACCCAATGCCTGCTCAGACAATAGGCAAAGAGTGCAGCAGGTAAGTATAGATCCCAATTGGCAGCGTCAGAGTAGGTGAGTTTTCTCATGATAGAAACCAGTGTCAAGTTGGCACACTCAACTGCTCCATTAGTGGAAGGATTATAGGGGGCAGAGAAAGACTGGCAAGTTCCTAGAGCTTCAACAACAGAGGTTACTAGTTTGGCATTGAAGTTGGTTCCGTTGTCTGATAACAGCACTTGAGGAAAGCCAAGACGGTAGAAAACATCCTGTAGCAGGAAGGCAGCGGTAGTCTTAGCAGTGATGTCTTTAGTAGGGCAAGCTTCTACCCACTTGCTGAAGTGGTCAACAGCAATCAGGATAAAACGGCATCCAGAGCGTGAGCGGGGAGAGGACCTGCAGCATCAATGCTGACAGTGTGAAAAGCGTGTTGAGGGGGAACCAATTTAAACTCATGGGAAGCAGCTTGGGGCCTCTGAAGTTGGCAGTCATGGCAACTAGCTATGACATCTGGGATCAATAGGCAAAGATTCTCCCAGAAGTAATTCTTCTGAAGCCAGTCAAAGGTCTTGGCAATGCCTCCATGGCTAGTTTCTTTATGAGCTTGTGACACCAAGGAGAGGCAAAGACTGGGGCGCATGTATGGCAGGTATTGACCCCGCACTTTCTTGAAGAGTTGGTTGTCGCGTATGAGGGTGTCTTCAGACAATTTGGACAGGGCAAGTCAAACCTCTTCTGTTTCACTTTCTCAGGAAGAAGGGTAGCCAATTAGCTCGTAAAGTTGGTCTTCCTCAGCAGGATGTAGGGCAAGGATGGGCATTCAGGATAACCCATCAGTGTTCTCATGTTAATTCTGGGGCAACGGAGCACAGTGAAATCATAACCTTGCAGGCAGAGAGCCCATCTGGCTAAGCGTCCTTCAGGCTCCTTAAGTTGTTGTAACCATTTGAGCAAAGTGTGGTCAGTGACAACAGTGGAATGGGTACCATACACGTAGTGGTGGAATTGGTTGACTGCATGCAGCACAGCAAGGCACTCCTTCTCTGTAACGCTATAATTCTTTTCATGCTTATTTAGCACACAGGAAGTATAGGCTACAGGGTGGTCCACACCTTCATTGTCGAGCTGAGCCAAGATAGCCCCAATAGCAAGGTCACTAGCATCAGTGTACAAGATGAATTCCTTATTGTAGTTGGGGTACACTAAAATGGGTGCTTCTTTGAGTTTCTGCTTTAGAGTCTTGAAGGCTTGCTGTTGGCTGGCAGTCCATTCAAAAGGGAAATTACGCAATAGTTGGACCAGGGGTTTGCTAGTATCAGCAAAATCAGGAATGAATTGTCTATAGTAACCCATCATGCCCAGAAAGACTTGTACTTCTTGGAGGTTGGTGGGCGGAAGCATCTTGTCAATGGCTTCAACCTTCTTGGTCATTGGACAAATTCCCGTTTGGGTTACTTCATGGCCCAGTAATTCAAGGCGCTCTTTGAAGAAGGCACACTTAGAATGCTTTAACTTGAGGCCAGCTTCTCAGATCTTTATGAACACCTCTTTAAGATGGGCTAGGTGATCTGTGAAAGTTGCGCTGAAGACTGTTATATCATCTAGATAGACTAAGACACACAACAACTTCAAGTCATGCAGGATGGAATACATGGCCCTCTGGAAAGTTGCCGGGGCGTTACAGAGCCCTTGTGGCATGCAGGCAGGCTCAAAAAATCCTTCTGATGTGATGAGTGCAGCCTTCTGACAGTCTTCAGGAGAGAGGTCAACTTGCCAGTAGCCAGATGCCAAATCCATGGCAGAGAAAAACTTAGAACCTCCAAGGTGTCAAAGGGCGTCATCAATGCGCGGTAAGGGATAGGAATCTTTCTTGGTTAGAGAATTCAACCTTCAATAGTACATCACAATCCGGTGTCCACCATCCTTTTTCTTTAAGATGAGCAGGGGGAAGCCCAGGGACTTTGAGAGGGAGCTAGCAGTCCATCATCCAGTAGTTTTTTGAGCTCCTTAGAAACCTGTGCATCTTCCACTTGGCTGCGGCAGTATGGCTTGGCACAAAAGGGGGAGCATCTCCTGTGTCAATTTGATGAATCACACCTTTGGCTAGCCCATAATCAGTACTATCTTTAGCAAAGATGTCTGAGAACTGGTCTAGTAAATCAAGCACCTCTTTCTGTTGAACCGGGGACAACTGAGGGAAGTCTTGGGCAGTGAACAGAGATAGGACCTGAGGCTCGTCTTTGGGTAGGTTAAAGTCTTGAAACGTTCCAAAAGGGTGAAGAGACAAGACGTCAGGAGCATTTAACAACTTTCTGTAACCAACAACCTGTCCTCTAGATACTGTCATAGGAATTGCAGTAAGATTGGCAACTAGTAATTGAACGTGATCCTTGTGGGAAACGTCCAGAATTCCAGGAAAAAGGTAAGGCTTGTTACGCCCCAGCAAAGGAGGGGAGTTCAGCTCTAAGAAAGTCCGTTCAGGTAGTTCATATGATATCTGGGAGTCTATGATAGCCTGAGAGCCTGGGGAGATGGTGATAGCAGACGTGGCCATGAGAGGGATTCCTTCAAATGCAGGACAAGCCATGGGAGGACACTTCATGTTGGTGGAATGGGTTTGGTATTTCAGGGTAAAAACCCCAGTGGGGTACTCCAGTGTACATGTCTTCAAACGTTTACCAGGAACTTTGATTGGCTCCTCAAAGATCAGAGGGACTTTGTACACTAGGATAGAAAGATAACCATCCTTTAGGTTGATGATCCCATTATACCCCAAAGGAACTGGGTACCAACCAAAAGGTCATAGCTCTCATTTTCTAGAACAACAGCTGGCGCAGCCAACAGGAGTTTACCAAATTGCATTGGTAAGGAAGAGTATGCACCAATGGCGCAAGTCATGGAGAGACCAGCGGTGCCATAGGATTGATGGTAGTTGAGATCAGGGGCCAGCTTAAGCTTCTTCATCAGTTTAGAAGAAACAATGTTGACAGGAGAACCAGTGTCCAGGACGGCTTTGATCTTGACCTTTTGGATAGATATTTCTACTTGGGTGATGGTGCATCCAAAGGGTGGCAGAACAGCCAAGATATCCTGGGCCTCAGCTAGTTCCTTGTCCCATTTCTCAATCATGCATTGTAGTCCCAGAAACTCCTTATATACAGTTTGGAGAGGGAGTGATTCAAATACATTCTTGAAAACGGCGTCTGCAACTTCAGCGGCTTCCTCTGATGATTCCACTAATACAGGGGACTGTTTTGCCTGAGTAAGATAGGGGCGGGAGACAACTGCTTTGGCCTCAGACGGGGGCTTGGTGGTAGTTGTAGTCTTCCCAGATTGTAGCTTTTAGGGAACAGCAATAGTCTCAGGGACAGCAAGAACAGAATACCTGTATGCATCATGGTCTTCAAAATCAGATTCATCTTCATCAGAATTGTCAGAAATTTCATGGAACAGGAGGAGGATAAGAGGAGCTTCATCATCAACAGGCTCAGAGTCAGTAGCAGGCGGGGGTGTAGGAGGAGACTGGGAAGAATTGTCAACCAAGAGCGTCTCTGCCTCTAGGTTGACTGTTCTTTTCCCAACTGATCCTTGGGATCATCTCCTTCAACCCGCGGATTGGTGCAGACGCAAGATTGGTGGCCTATCTGACCACAGTTGAGGCAATCTTGACGTTGAGGAGGATTTTGGGAGTTCATAGTGAGGATACAAGGGCCGCAAGAAGAGGAGCCAGAGTTGGAAGCGGCACAACTTTCCCAAACAACTGCCCCAGAATGGGTAAGATGCATATCTTGGAGCAGCGTCTTTATACTTTTCATGGAGGACAGCATAGCCTTGTGGGCCTTGAAATGAAGGCATAGGAGTTGATTCACCTTAAGGGCCTGGGCACAGGCCATATATGCTTCATGCGCTGTCAATTGTCTGCTTGTTATTAACTGTTGTCCCTCCATGTAAAATCTGTCGGCAAATTCAGCTAATGTCTCCTTGGGCTTAAATGATATGTGCATGAAAGCATCATTTTTCACCTCCAGGCTAAGATCACCACCAAACTTGTCAGTCAGGAGCTGTTTCATGTCCTCCCAGGTCTCAATGGAGGGCAGCTCTGGTATGACTACCTCTTGAAAGGTCAGGTGTAGGCAAGTCAGAATATGTTCTTTCTTAACTTTGTCTGATGCTTGTCTCATAGCAGTCTCGTAAATAGTTAAGAAGGCTGCAATAGTTGAGGTTTTGGGATCAAAGACTTGCTTAAAAGTAGGCTTGAAGTGTGCCTCTGGAGTAGGACCACCATTGTTGCTATTGAGTACATTTATGCGCAGGGAGAACTCAGCTTTGGATTTGGAGGGGGTTGTCTAGCCCACAGTTGTCAAACACTTTCTTTAAGGGTCATCAAAGTCTCGGTGGTTCTGGCACCCATAGTGTTGGCTAGAGCAGTCTGTTGTTCAGTAACATCTAGGCGTTGTCCTTGGGTAATGACAACCATGGAAAGCTCAGCCAGTCGCAAAGTAAGGGATGGCCCCACTGATAGGCAAGGGGCAAATCTGTCGTTTACCAAATTGATCAACTTTCTCATCTCCTGTACGTCCCTGTCCAACTCAGTCTGGTCTTGTTTCAAATGATCCACCTTGTTAGCTAGGGCAATCAACTCTCTGGCACAGTGGATTTGAGGAGCCCCCACCAAACCAGGACAAAAGCCATCCTCCTTGTTAACCCCAATTGGACTAGCAGCGGCTGTCACTACCTCACGTAAAGCAGCAACTTCTTGCTGTAGTTCAGCAACCTGAGCAGTCAGCGCAAGAACCTGGTGATCAGGTTGAGGCATTTCAGTAGGACGTCCTTGGCTACAAGTGGAAGCACGTAATTCCCGGATGGCTTCCCAGATTTTCTGCTCTCTGTCCACCAGATCATCAGCAGGAGGAGAAGGAGGAACATCAGGTTTGGGAGTGGACAGCTCATTCACCTGAGTCTGAAGTTTGACAATAGCTGCGGCAGTGGTAGCTCTCTCTTGATTGAATTCCTCACTGAGCTCATTTAGACCTTGGGCTGCAAGGTCAGCTACCTGTTGCAATTGTTCAAAGGAATAGACACTGAATGCATTGAGCTGTTGCACTAGCGCTCAAAATTGGAGAGATAAGCGTTTAGGGTGGAATCTACTTGAGTGCACCAGGGTTGTTCTAACTGGTGAAACTCATGTAGTTGCTCCCTAACGTACTCAGGGATGGACTGGCGTACTTGCTCAATGGAATTGACTAAACGTGTTTGAGAGGTGACCAAATTGCGCTAATTGTCAGATATCAGGGAGAACAGGGAATGAATCCATTGTTGGTAGGCGGCAAACTGGTCCCAATGATGGGTAACAGCTGCTTGTAGAGACGAGATTTCTTGAACGTGGAGTCCCAACAACATCTGGTGGTGGGCCAAGGCGGGCTGTACAAAGGATGACAGCAGATGATCAGTGGAGCCAGCCGCTGGGAGGAGGTGTTGTGGAAACTGAGGGGCCACAATCAACTCATAGTATTTGGGACGGCTAAACTGTAACTGAAGGCAAGGGATGGCCCTGTCCCAAGCTATCCCAAGGGCTACCGCCATGACTTGTTCTAAGTCAGGGGTACCCATAGGGTAAGCAACTAAGCGGGGACCATTCCCAAGGTTCAATACAGTAGGGACAATAGGCGGGTTGGTGATGTCTTCCTCAATAGGAGGGCTGGTAATTTCAGGCAAGGTTGACTCCCAAATAGGCGGAGGCAAGGAACCTTCAAACGTAGATGCAAAAGGGATAACCAAGGGGCTTATAGCCCCTGTAGTGAGCACCATTTTTGTCGTGTTCTGAGGCGCGGCACAGACACACAACGGGAATCCTAACCTTAGGATTGGATTTTTACTAAGTCTCGGTTAGATGACAGGGAAGGCAATAGTGTTTACCTTGCAGCCCTGGATGAATAATCTCTACTAGGCATGGCTAGAGAGAGGCGCGGAAGTACAGAAGACACAAAGACAAAAATGTGAATAGAACTTAATTTTATTGGTATAATAGGAAATGTATTATATAGTGGTTAGGAATACCACAAAACACTACCAGGACGGTAGGATCACTCGCCACAAGCATGAGTGGGGCAAGTGAGTTGCGCAGAGTCAGGAAACCAAACAATCATATTTCCTGAGGCAGAAGCCAGTTCATTTTGAGAGTCAAAAGCAAAAGCAAGTGATTTGTCTTTGAAATGACCCAACAAAGGCGAAATCAAAATATAGTAATTGCTGTTATTCACAACAACCCATCTACTGCCTGACCCCAAACAAAAACAAAGCCCTACATGCTTACCTCAAGGAAGAGTTAGAGAAAGGACTTATCTGCCCCTCACAGTCTTCTTTTGGTGCTGCTGTATTCTTTGTAGCAAAAAAAGATAGTACTCTATGCCTAGTCACAAACTACCAAGCCCTAAACAAAGTCACCATCAAGAATTTTTATCTACTACCACTGATTGACAATCTCTTTGACGCCTTGGGAGGAGCCACAATCTTCTCCAAGATTGATCTGACTGCAGACTACAACCATATTAGCATCAAGGAGGAAGACATCCCCTAAGACAGCCTTCCGCACCAAATACGGCTCCTACAAATGTGTGGTGCTCAACTTTGGCATGACAAATGCCCTTTTCATCTTTGTAACCCTCATGAACAAAGTATTTGCCCCACACATAGGCAAGCACACCCTAGTGTACCTGGACAACATTATTGTCTACAGCCCTTTGTTGGAACAACATCACAAAGACCTCAAGGCAGTTTTTGCTACCTTGGCACAACACAAACTGTTGGCCAAAAACTATCAAGTGCCAGTTCTTCTGTGAGCAACTACCCTTCCTGGGACACATAGTCTCAAAGGACGGCATCAAACCCGACAGTCAAAAGATACAGGCCATCTGCAAGATGCCACCACCCAAGGATAAGTCAGAACTCCGCACCTTCTTGGGAATGGTAGCCTATGTACGCCGCTTCATACCTGACTGTGGCATTTTGACCACCCCCTTATCTGCCATAACAGGCGCCAAGTCCAAGTTTGTGTGGACCCCCCAACATGACCTCTGTTTTAGACGCCTCAAGGAGAAACTCACAACAGCTCCCATCCTGAAATACCCCAAATGTGACGGGAAATACCAAATGAAAACCAATGCCTTGGATGCATCCATTGGGGGAGTACTACAAATCAAAAATAATGATGGTGACTTCCTGCCTGTAGCCTATGAATTGTGGAAATTGACATATGGCAAGTGTTGATACCTTATCCACAACAAAAACTGTTGGCTATTATGCAATGTCTAGTCAAATGGCGCTGTTGCCTAGAACAGCAGGAAGAACTCACAGCATTAACCAACCACAAGTTGCTCATCTATTTCAGGACGCAAGTAAATCTATCCCAACGTAAAGCCTGAAGGATGGAACTCTTAGAGAGATTCAATATGCTCATACAATACAAACCTGGTCCAGAACTTGCCATAGTGGACGCACTCTTGTGCCTGTATGTCCGTGTCACAAGAGGAGAAAATGGGCTTGACCCAGACTGGCCCCTCTTGGTACTTTGGACAAAGGACAAAGTCTTACCCCTGGAACAACCAACATAACAAAAGAAACAGTCATCAAAAATGAACACCTATTTGCCAATGTATATGGAACCCTACACAGAAAAATGTCTGACGGCACAACCATTCCCTACATCCCCATGCACCAGCAAGTCAACACCATCCTACGCTATCACAGAGACCTTGGACATACCAAGAGTCAAAACCTATATGAGTTCCTTAAGCATAAGGCCTGGTGGCCAACCTTATATTGCCATGTTCAAGAAGTTCTAGACCAATGTGAGGTATGCGAGAAATTTGCCAAAAGCAAAACCCCTCCAAAGTCAGTACTTTCCATCTGCACACAACTACCTTTCAAGGTATGGGCTCTTGACATTGTTGGCCCCATTCCATGGAAACACAATGACAAGAAATACATCATCACCACAATTGACTTTGCTACAAGATGGCCAGTAGCCCAAGAAGTAAAGGCACATACTGGCAATGATGTACAACAATTTATTGGCAAAGAGATAATCAGCAAGTTTGGAAATCCAGAACTCCTGATAACCAATGGAGGGGAAGAATTAACCTCTGAAACAACCAATGTATACCTCGCAAAAATGGGGTCAAACACACCATAACAACACCATACTACCCACAGGCCAATGGGCGTGTAGAGCAGCTTAATGATAACCTTGTGCAAGCCTTAGCCAAACTCACCGCTGGGAGACCTGAAGACTGGTATAAGCAGCTACCAACTGCACTACTTGTGTGCCAAACCCAAGTGAACAGATCCACCGGGAAAAGCCCGTTTGAACTGGTATACAGCACACAGCCTAATATCATTAAAGCATTGACAGGACCTAAACTGGAAATTCCAAGTAAAGTTTCCCCTTGCTCAGACCCTCAAGTAATAGAGGCCAACAGCAAACAAACAGAAAAGGAAAATTAACGTCTACAAAAGACCTTTTTCCCCATCTGCAATAGACATGAAGTTGGGGACAAAGTTTTGGTCATGAATGTTGACAAGAGAAAACTACAGCCCAAGAAAGTAGGACCTGCAATCATTCTAAAGGTAAACAACAATAACACTTACCTTGTGCAAGGGCTTGGAAAATATAAGCAAGACAAGACCCTACATCATGATTGCCTACAACCCTGCAAAGCAAAACAAAAACAATGAGAAACCTCCCTGCCCGCCACAGAACAACAATTAGTCCAATACAGTGCCCGGGCTCCTGACAACCTCCCTGATGACCTGCCCCCAGAGGAGGCCGACCTTCAGCCGGGGGGGGGGGTGTCAAAACCGCAGGCTCAACCTACCAGCAAGGTTCCAACCAAGTGGGTTTGTGACCCGCAATCCAATTACCTAGTCACTCAAAGCCAGACTAGGAAGTCAACTCAAATTGCCAAATCCAACAACATGAACAGATGATGATCCTTTATGATGGATACCTTGTTTTGGCGCTTGACTCATTATCAGGATCAAGCCACCCCCTTCTTTCATCCAACCGCGTGATCAACAATCATGTTCCTGTTATCCTTGATTCACATTGACTATATAATCACTATCTCACAATAAAGATTATTATCTAGCTTCTAAATATTTCCCCCTTGTAACTCTGCTAAAACAGCACAGTTACAACATCAATTAAGAAAATTGTAGACACTATTGAAGAAAACAACAGCACTATCAACATTTTTTTGAAACATACTCTGTTTTCTTCTAGTACACTTAATTAAAGTCAATCAAAACCACAGATATAAACTGTTTTGACTGTTATTTTATTCATATAATAAAAAATAGTCAAAGTTGTTTATTTTTTATTAAATTTTTATTTTGGGGGAAGGATATACTATTTTATTATTGCACTTATGTAAAGTTGTTAATAAGTTGTCTTCAGCAATGAAAAAGATAAAGTGTCAAATTCCTTACCTACAACATTCTCATTAGGGTGCAGCATATTAAAACAGGCTTATTTGTTCCACTCTAATTTGCTTAACTCTACCCCTGTGATTAATCACAGGCAAATTATAATTATTCTGGATTGTCAACCTTTTTTACTATAAAACCTATACTAATTTACATGGTGAATTGGGCTTAAATTATGAGATCACCATTAACCATAAATCTATATATTCTATTGAAATCATATTAAATGCCACTGTTAATTCTATAACATGAACATTTCAATTGACTGCCATATGTGCTAAGGCAATTTCTATATATTAATATGATAAAAAATATTTTATAAATGTCATAATAAAGTTTATATTGTAAGTGTGTCAGTTTCATTATAGAAATTAGATTATGCTTAAAAAGTGTTGACATTGACACTTTTATGTTGTGTATTTGACTTGTTAAAAAATTGATTTAAGTCAAAAAATTTATTACGCTTAATATTAAATCATGTCTAGGGCTGCTTCAGCCAAGCCCTGGGAAGCTGTGGCCAGTTTCTGGCTCTGGGTCACTCTCATCA
Source organism: Entomophthora muscae (assembly GCA_014839935.2). Taxonomy (NCBI): domain Eukaryota; kingdom Fungi; phylum Entomophthoromycota; class Entomophthoromycetes; order Entomophthorales; family Entomophthoraceae; genus Entomophthora; species Entomophthora muscae. Next base: position 270,300 of record QTSX02005072.1, on the reverse strand, counting down.
AAGATTTATTTTTCATGCTCAAAATATTTTAATTCTTCTTTAGCTGTAGCAGCCAGAAGCTGAAAGCCAGCCAGGGATGAGCCAAAACATCCCTAATCATATCAAAATGGCCATGTTTTTTGCTATTTAATTTGGGTTTGCACCTCTGAGAGATAAGAGAAATGGGGATTGAACTCAATTTACTAGCAAATTACTTAGTAGAATTTGCTTTTTTGTTTGACAGTACCCATGTCAATAAAGTGTTGACATGAGAACTGTTGTCAAGAGTGGCATTTTGCTGTTAATAATAAAGCAAGGTCTGGAACAGGAATTGAACTCAAAACTCTACCCTCCTGCAGCCCAGAGGGCCAAGGGGCCAGCCGCCCACATTTTTTCAGGCTCAAATCTGAAAGTGATTCAAATGAAAACCCGCTAATACAAAAATCCTTGTCAAGATCACCAAAAATTGCAAGCAAAAAATACATGACACCAAAATTTATTCCAAGGTGGCAGCAAATAACATCAATAGTTTGAATGGAGAAATTGGATGCCCTGCTAGTAGAAGCTTCCAAAAGATTTCCTGAAGTCCAGGAATTGGTGTGTTCTTTGCACCCCCGCCCAATCCCTTCCAACCAGACTGATGAAGACAAGGTTTTATTTGTTTATTCCCAGCACCAGCCAATAACAACAGTCCATGCCTGGTGCTACACTGTCTTTCCCAAGTTCCTGCTGCCTGGCCGCCCAATTTTTCAGAAGCCTGATCTAAGGATGAGGACTGACAGGTGGTATTTATACCTTGTCAGGTCAAAGCCAAACCCTAGTGACATCCTGAATAATAAAGTAGTGGTGAACATTTGGTTTAATCAGATCAAATATTATATTATACTTGTTGTATATCACCTCCAAACCAAATCCACAGGCAGTGCTGCTCCTACCACCATGTCTGTAGATTCTGCAGACCCCTCACCCAAATTATCCCATCCCCCTGGTATCCCCTTTGGTCACATTCATTTTACCAAATACCCTGTGAACCCGGCCTACTCTGAGTTTACTCTAGAAAATATATTGCTTGCTAATTCTTTGACAAGAACCTATTGACTGGAGACTTTTGGTTGTGAAGGCTCATGGTATACTGTGCAACCCCAACTCTTCAAGGGCAACTACCTGCCCATGTATCTAGACCCTATGAGCCCTCCTGTCTCCCCTCCGGCCCAGCCGCCCACAAGATTATGGGATCACAAATGAGACTGTGTTCAACCAACTCCTTGGTGGAATGTATATTACACTGACAGGTTTGGCGGACTCTCTGGTCCTTTCTAAGAAGAACTCTCTCCTATATCATTAAGTTGGCACTGATCCTGTGGTAAGCTTTACCTACTGGCCCAGCGGCCTGCCCAGCACCTGTGTCTGCAACTGCTCATCCCACACCTGGTATCCTGACAACTGTCAACATGGGCATTGCTGCTGGTTTGCCAGGTAGTGGTGTACTGATAAATTACAAATACCAGTATTCAGCCTATAGGAGAACAGACCCAGTCAAGCCACCAGTAACATTAATGCCAGGCAGAATCCAAGGCAACAAAAGCTAAGGAAACTAAAACTAAAATCAAAAGCAAGCTATAGAACAAAGAGTTTCTTATTTAATGTGCACCATTTAAAGCTCATTGATAAGTGATATCTTTTATCAGCTATTGGAGCTGATAGTGAGATCGTCACAACTGTAGTAGCGATAAACCTGAATCATTTACCATCCAGATTAGCTCTAGATACGATACGATTTAAACCATTGAGCCCAAACTGTTAATCAGTACAATACAGCTGTCAAAAACCAAACATTTGACACTTAAACCTTTTGCCATATCGCACTTAGACCTCAAGTTCACTAACCAGCTTTCCAAGATTATCACAAATTCAAAATATTTGTAAGTAAGCTCAGTATTAACATTTAACACGAAATATTCTGATTGACAAAAATGTTTGAACACCTTTAATTTAAATGAAAAACTTAGCCCCTAAAGAGTTGGCTCCTTTCTTGACACCTAAATATCATCAAAAACTGTCTAAGCTAAGAAATAGCTATTAAATAACACCCTGTAAGAATGCTAAGATATTTTCGCCGTTGGAGACCCAAGCAGGTTGGGATTATTTCCGTCCCAAAACAAGCGCCAGCTTTTAAAGCAAGATTGGGCGGCCTCGAGTTCCAAACTTTTATCCCTGTCACCCTTTTTTCTCACGAGAGAGTTCATATCAGACTTAAAGGGGGTAATTCAAACGGGGATTTTTGGGAGGATAGTGACAGTTTACCACTTAACTGGATTAAAGGATTTTTCAAAAGAAGATATTCCCTATAGTACATGTCTTATAAAGTATGAATGTTAAGAAATCCAATCCTATAGAAACGTTCCAAAGTTCATTCACTAGAAGTAGTGGGCCAGGAGGACAAAATGTAAACAAGGGTACCTCACAAGTAAACATAACTCTAAATGCAACTTTGAAGTTGCTACAAAGGTTGAATTGAGGTTCAACGTAGATGGTGCAGCATGGTTGCCAAAGTATATCCGGTTAAAGCTCTGTAAAGAGGTAATTATATTTAAATCTCCTGGCATAAATCACTATGGTGGCGTTTTTACAACAGCCTACTAAAATCCCAGGTTTGTTTAAGCTTAAAGGCTATTGTGTCTTGAATGTTCATGGTTTCCACTATATTATTAGTTACCCTTAAAAATTTGAATACTTTATCTTCATATCATCAGCTTCTTAATCTAGTCAGTCGTTTCGCCGAATCAACTAGCCTTCTATTGTTTAACGATGGCATATTTCAAATGCTAATACTCGTTGTCTAGATTGCTGTCAATAGAGTTAACACTAAAGGGGAATATATCATCACTTCTAGCCGTACTAGGACGCAGCTAGGAAATCTAAATGATTGTGTTGACAAGATATATTCTGACATTTGCCGCGCTGCTGAAACTGTGCCTAAACCAACTAGCCAAGCCGCTTTGAGCCGCACCCAAGGGCTGTGAGTCTTGCGCTGTAATATGAATTATTTATCTTCTTTAGTGCTAAAGTAGCATTCCAAGTTCGAAAAACCAACAAGATGTTCCACTCAAATAAGAAGGCTTCTCGAAGAAAGCCTTTTGAAGAGTAATGCATCAGTAAAGCAGATACTAGATATTGCTTTTATCCAAAGGTTAGTAAGGCGAAGCGATTCCCTTATAGTACTGGTTTATGCATCAGTGCTTCAGATATTTTTACCGAAGGGTGTACCCGTTAAATGTTATAAAAAACTTAAGCTTATTTTTCATAAAATCAAAATCATTTTCAATTTATTTACAATTAATTTATAGATAAAAATATACTCATTCTAACGCCGGTTTTTTTACTTTTTGTTTTAGGAAAATATATACATTTATCTAATTTACTACTAATACTGTTTGTTTAACCAACAAATATTCTCTTTACAAAACTGGGTTGCAGTAAATCCAAGCAATATAGTCTCCACATCATAAGCTCCCAGTAATTCAATCAAGAGGTAATAGTTTGTCTCAAGATAGCATCACAGCAATGGCTATTAGATGTCCAGTATCATGATAAGCTGAAACAATTTCTAGCTTACATTACTTTTTTTAATTTTTTAAAGTACCTTAGTTTTATAACCTGTTGAGATGAGCAAAAATATATTTAGCCTAAAACAAAATCAGTTCAGTTCAGAATAAATTTCATCTTTTTACTAAAAAAACTCAATTTATGGATAAAAGGGTGCTAATAGGAAAATGCCTAGAAACAACAAAATATACATGCTGCAAACAAACTTAGATTAGAATTAACAATGATTCAACTGATCACACAACCAGATGACTTCAGTCGCACTTGAAGCTACTATATTTATTAGGCTCAAGGCAAACAAAATAAACTCAGGCACTTAAATAGAAAAGTTGATCCCTTTGTAAACCCCTATAGTAACTAAACAGACAACAAAAATATCAAGTAGCAAACCAAATTACTGAAGTTATCATATTGTTACCAGCTCATCCTAATTAAGATATATCATTCAAAGCAGAAAATGGGAATATGATAATCCAAGTATCTGTTTTAGAAACAATATTAAGTAAAACAAACAATCAATACATGGGGCTAAAAGTGCACATTTACAACCAAAAACAATAGATATAGATATCTCAAAGCCAAATGTTAGATATATGATAGAAATGGCAGGCTTTGAAGTCATCATACAAGCTAAATAAAAACTATTTTAATGAACTATTTAGTTAAACTAGTTGAAATTTATTTTGGTTTGAATCTTATTTGATAGTAGTATGAAAGCATCCCAACCCCAGGATAACAGAACCAACAGAGTACATTACAGGCAAAGACACTCTTGTAAGTTGACAAACAAAGTGGCCATTGTCCAGGAGACTAAAAAAGGGAGTAGCTCTGAGTAAGGGAGTGAAACCCAAGTTACACAGATGCTGCAACAAACCCAGGGCACCCAGACTGGCAGAATTATTAGTATCAATCCTAAAGTAGCCAAACTGTCCTGGAAGGCTATCAAAGTTGTCACATCCAAAACAGTGAACAGCACTCTGAAGAGAGTGTCTTGGGTATACCTCACTGGTTATTTTCAAGATGAAGTGATGATCAATCTTCTTGTTAAGATTCACCTCATTCTAGATACCAGTTACAAGCCTTACATGAATTATAGTGATAGAGAGTCAACAAGGAAGAGCCACAGTATTATAGGCTGTAAAGAGGCAGCAGATGCTGATAAAGATCACTACATTTACACCAAGGTGCTCACATCATGTGTCACAGTTGAGCCAGAAGAGCCTTCACCAGCCTCTAAAAAAGCAAGCACCCAATGGTCCCAAATTCCAAGTATCTTATCCTCATCAAGATTATCACAGAAAAGCATAACAACAAAAAGGCTTCAGCAACAGTTGGTGTGTCAGAAAACTCAGCAGACAGGTTTTATATCAATTATCTGAAATCAGCTGAATTCTCTTTATGAAGAAACCCAAGAAAAAATCAACCATTCTGAAAAAGGAGCACATATGGGCAATAAAACAATGGATTACCTAAAACTGCCATCTTGAACTTTAAAATATTGTTGTTTTTAGCTCTTGGGGATGCCATCCAAGAGGACATAATAGAAAAACTTTCTCACAAAAGGTTTGAGGTTTGAATCTAGCCTTGGGTTAGCCTTCAGGGCAAAATTAAGGGCACATACCTTAATTTCCTGGAATGCAATAAGAAGAGTTCCTTTTGGAAAAAAATGAAGGAAAAATCTTGAAGATTATAAAAGCCAACACAAATGTGGATAAACTTGTCTTTATTAGGAGAAATGATTTTACTTAAATAGTAGACTGGGCACATTGATCTTTCACTAGGTAGACAGTGTAGATGATGAGATCATTCTGAGCTGAACTTGTACCAGGATCAGTCAGGTGCAGGTAGGGTGATCCAGAATGGGTGAACATTGATGTTAGTCCATTTGAGGAAGGTAAGCAATTCCCAAAGTCAAAAGTGAATCCAACTAAGTTTTTGCATGCATCAACATTCAAAGGCCATATCAAAATAGTATGAATGGCGCAATATATAACAAATATACAGTCAATGATTAAATCTGTTTTTGGTATCAAGGCATCAGTTCCATATTACTATTTCATGATACGCAGCCTATGTGCCGTGTAAAAAAACTCAGAGTATCTCTGTACAATCAAAATAGTCCAATGAGCATCAAGGCCTGCTGTAAATACACTAATATATGTATTGCGCTAAAAGACAAGGGCACAATAAAACTCTACTTCATTAATGAATCATTGTTTTTTCCATTAATGCACAATACATACAGGCATGTGCTCAAGGTTTCTTAGGACAGTGTATCCCAACATGTATTGGTTTTTGCTGTGGCATACTCAATGATAATCCTTCTTGGCCCCTTGGCATCAAACTGTACAAATGATCAAGGGTCTCTATAAAAGGGAGACCTTTATCACATTTCTCCAATGGGTCCAGGAGCACTTCAGTGCACAAGCTCAGGGCTTACCAGCATTATTTTATTGGATAATGTTAGGCTCCACAAAGTTTCAAATATTCTTGAGCAACTCTCAATGATTAAGACAAGCGTGGAAATTGGCCTACAGCAATTAGCCACAGTTCCTCTTATTTCTTTCTGCTTATTTTCTATTACTGAACCCAATTGAGGAGGTCTTTAAGTGGCTAAAGCAAGTTGTCAATTGGGGAACCAACTGGGCCCAAGGCCTTTCTTTATTTGCTGCAAGTTTGGGTCCATACCCTTCTGTGAGAATTGGGGAGCAGGTTAAGAGGAAATAAAACCAAGCTCTCAACCACAATAAAATTACGGTTTCAGCAACAACCAAAAGGTTGTCACCAACAATTCCTGGGAGGCCAAAGGGGGGAAATCAGCTGAACACCAAAAGCAACAGAAAAAACCAAATGGCCAAATTAGACTAACAAATTTCAAACTTTATTAGAGTATAGAATGATAAAGCAAGGTCTTTTATAACTCTTGCATCCATTTAAAGGATGAGATGAGATTGGGGTGATAGATTAAATCTCACAAAACCAATCAACTAATGATATGAGTGGATATGAGTGCATTTCTTGAGGCAGGAAGAGCTTGACAAATTTTGAATGGATATAATCAAAAGGAAAACCAAACCAACTAGCATTGGGAAGTTTTCTTTGGATGCAATTACCACTGCTCCTGGCTGCTCTTGCACATGATATTTAACCAGGGGTGTCTATTGGGTGGGTTAGGTGGGGGCAACTTCAGAATAATTCCAAAATATTAATTTGAGGGCTTTTCTTGAGCTTTTCCAGTACTATAAATTCAGAACCTAAAGGTAAAAATGCGGGATTTTCAAATTCTTTTGCATGAACTCACCAACTTAATGGAGTAATTTTTATCCCAGAACATCTTACTTTTTTATATAAAAAAATTAAAAATATTCCATTAAGTTGATGAGTTTATGCAAAAGAATTTGGCAATCCTGCATTTTCCCCAACAGGTTCTAAATCTACAATAACCTTTTGGATAAGTATTCAACCATAATTTGGTATAAATTCCCAAGCATTTGACATGAATTGGAGTAGATGCCTAAGGGGGAGGCATAACTTTACAATGGGCCCCATATCCAGGTTTATATAAATTATCTGTCAAAAGAGTGATATGATGGCATTTGGGCCAATTTGAAAACCTGGTTAGAACCCTCATAGGTCAGACTTGATGGTCCTGCACTATTTAACCCAGGCAGCACTCTTACAGCGCAGCCAATCATTACATAAGAAGGGCTCTATCTTATCAGGCTGACAACCCTCTTAAAAAGTCCTGAATTATGAAGTTTTTTTCAGCAATGAAAATCAAGGTTGTCAGGAGTTCTGAGCTCTATGGGCCAGCTGGCTTATTATATTCTCAGCCCAGTGTTTAGACAAGCCAGAACTAGCATTCCAATTATCAGCCTATATAAGATCAATGGTTTGCTCTATTTATAGATTTTGGTGAATCAGAGGGGTACAACATCAGCCTCTTTATTCCAGATCCAATCCAGATCAATTATTGAAACCTGAATGCTACTCCCAATTAGAATTGATTGAGGCACAGCCAGATCAAGTTTGGAATATTCCAATTCAACATACTTTGACAATATGCTGTGCCCAGGGAATCTTTCAGAGTGTTACCCCAATATTAAAGGGCAAACAGCTGCTGGGCATCAACTCTTCTTGTTGGATCAAGCTGCTAGCTTCCATTTTAAATGGATCCATCAAAATACTAACATGGATCTGCTGCCATTCTAATATTTGACATAACAGAACAGATTTTGGATCCATAATGAGCTGTTATTTCATACTGCCACAGGCATTAATGTCTAGCTCTAGGGATGAAGATGATAGCTTGTAGAAAAAATAGGCTGTAAAAGTAAGAGTTAGAAGTTTAATAGGCTATCCTGAAAAAATAGGGCCTAAACCCCCTATATATTGGCCTCTTCTATTAAGGGGAGCAGAAATCATTTTCCTTTTTTCAGGGTTTCCCAGTAGTTCCCATAATGATGGGTATTGTTCACCCCAAGCGTAAATCTAAAGGCAAAAGGGAAACAGCCCAAAGATTAGCAGATTCAAGCAATCTAAACAAAGCTGTTGATAAAAAGTGAGTGACAGCTGCTCCATTACCAGTAAAAGAATTTCTTTTAGGTTGGAACTGGTTGAGATAAGTTGACATGATCTCCAAGCCACATAGCAATTTCTTGGTTTAAAAAAAAATGATCTCCAAGCCACATGTTACACTATCATTATTCAAAAAGAAGTCTAGAAATTAAGCACCAAAGGTTTTTTTACAACTGGATACAATATAGTTGGCAATGGCTGAAAGATTAGTCAAGTTTGAGTCCAGATGATGGTCATGGAAATGAAAAGCTCAGTCAAGTTTTATATATATACAGGTCTTGATTACAATCAGCTTGCAAGAGTTGAGTCCTCCCTACAAGTCATGACAAGACTTTATGAAATAAAAAGTCTACATTTCTATTTTTGAAGTTCTGTCATGCATCCCCTACTGGGGCTTTTACACCATCTTGTTGATAACTTGATTGTTGACTGTCTTTTTACCAGCCACTGGGAAAATGTCCCTGAACTCTGCCAATGTTGAGCGCCATAAGCAGAAATGAAATCAGAGGGTTCTCCTGTCTCCCAATGTCCTGAATTCTATTCCAGATACCTGTCGTGATCTGAGGCGCGGCACAGAGTCACAACAGGAAATCCTAACCTTACAATTGGATTTGTACTAAGTCTTGGTTAGAATGGCAGGGAAGGCTATGCAATTACCTTGTGGCCCTGAATGCATAATATCTACTAGACATGGCTAGAGAGGCGCCAAATTATGTGGAGACACAAAAACAAAAATGTGAATAGAACTTAAATTTTATTGGTTATAGAAATTAGGGTTATATACTGTGTAGCTTTACCACAAAACAGTACATGGACAATAGGATCACTTGCCACAGGCATGAGTGGGGCAAGTGAGTTGCGCAGGATCAGGAAACTGAACAATTGTATTTCCCAATGCAGAACCAGCCCCATTTCAAAGGGCAAAAGCAAAAGAAAGAGATTCATCCTTGAAATAACCCAACAAAGGCAAAATCAAAACATGGTGAATGGCAGCATTCACAACATTGCCCCCCTCTAGATTGGCCTTAGGGGGGATACTTGCAGAGGAACTTAGCATGCACTCAAGAAAAAGGTCAACCACTAGAGAGGAGCTTTACCGTATACTCCAATCCTTGCTTAAAGGTCACTTCTAAGGGCCCAATCCATAAAAAGTCTAGCTTATGAGCTCGTCCCCCTACTCTGTGTTGATAATACAGAACATGGTCTCCAATGGCAAACTCAGGCAGGGGGGATCTCCTGGCATTGTCAGGGGAGAGCTCCAACAGCTTGGTCTTATAGGCGGACATGTAGGTAGTAGCCTGTATATCAATGATGTGGTTGACTAGATCTTTGATGTGCTCATCAGGGTTCATGGCCTTATCAGAGGAGATTATGGGGGCCCCAGGAGCAACAGGGTAGTGGCTTCACAACCATAGAGCATAGCAAAAGGGGAGTGCCCGGTGACACAATGCTTGCTAAGGCAATAGGCAAAGAGAGCAGCGGGTAAGTATAGATCCCAGTTGGCAGTGTCCAAGTAAGTGAGTTTCCTAATAATAAAAACCATAGTTGAATTGGTGCGCTCAACTGCCCCATTGGTGAAGGATTATAGGGGGCAGAGAAATACTGATGAGACTCCAAGGCTTCAACAACAGAGGTCACTAACTTGGTGTTGAAGTTAGCCCTATTGTCAGACAACAACACCTGAGGGCAACCATGGTGGAAGAATACATCTTGCAGAAGAAAGGCGGCAGTAGTCTTGGCAGTGATGTCTTTAGTAGGAAGAGCTTCTACCCACTTGCTGAAGTGATCAACAGCAATCAGGATAAAGCAACACCCATAACGTTAGCGGGGGAGAGGACCTACTGCGTCAATGCTGACAGTATGAAAAGCATGTTGAGGGGGAACTAATTTGAATTTGTGGGCAGCAGCTCAAGGCCTCTGCAGCTGGCAGTTGTGGCAACTAGCTATAACATCTGGGATCAGCAGGCAAAGGTTTTCCCAGAAGTAGTTCTTCTGGAGCCAGGCATATGTCTTGGCAACACCTCCATGACCTGTCTCCTTATGAGCTTGAAGTACCACTGAAAGGCAAAGACTAGGCCTGAGATAAGGCAAGTAGTGGTATTTTACTTTCTTGAAAAGCTGATTGTCACAAATGAGTGTGGCTTTCAATAATCTAGAAAGGGCAACTTGGACTTCTTCTGTCTTGTTCTCCCGCAAAGAAGGATATCCAATTAGTTAATACAACCTGTTGGCCTCAGCAGGGTGTAGAGCAAGGATGGGCATTCTGGACAGTCTGTCAGCATACTGATGTTGAATCCCGGGGTGGTGCAACACAGTGAAGCCATACCCTTGTAAATGCAGAGCCCATCTAGCTAGTCACCCTTCAGGTTCCTTGAGTTGCTGTAGTCATTTGAGTGAAGCGTGGTCAGTAATCATAGTGAAACAGGTGCCATACATGTAGTGGCAGAACTGCTTGACAGCATGCAGCACAGCAAGGCACTCCTTCTTGGCCACACTGTAGTTCTTCTCATGTTTATTCAGGACACAGGAGGTATAAGCTACAGGGTGATCCACACCCTCATCATCCAGTTGAGCCAAGATAGCCCCAATAGCCAGGTCACTAGCATCAGTATACAAGATGAATTCCTTATTTTAGTCAGGATATACCAAGATGGGAGCCTCTTTGAGTTTTTTCTTTAGGGTTTCAAAGGCTTGTTGCTGACTGGCGGTCCATTTGAAAGGGACATTACGCAACAGCTGGACCAAGGGTTCACTAGTGTCAGCAAAATAAGGGATAAATTGCCTATAGTATCCCATCATGTCCAGAAAGACTTGGACTTCTTGCAGGTTGGTGGGCAGAAGCATTTTGTCAATGACTTCAACTTTCTTAGTCATGGGGCGGATTCCTGTCTGAGTCACCTCATGGCCCAAGAATTCAAGGCGTTCCTTGAAGAAAGCACACTTAGATGGTTTTGACTTTAGTCCAGCCTCACAAATCTTTATGAACACCTTCTTGAGATGGTCTAAGTGATCAGTGAAGGTGGCGCTGAAGACTTTTATATCATCTAAGTACATTAAAACACACAAGAGCTTCAGATCACAGAGAATGGAATCCATGGCTTGTTGGAAGGTAGCTGGAGCATTGCAGAGTCCTTGCAGCATTTGAGTGGGCTCAAAAAATCCTTCCAAAGTGATGAGTGCAGCCTTCTATCTATCTTTGGGAGAAAGATCAACTTGCCAGTATCCAGAAGCTAGATTCATGGCAGAGAAGAACTTAGAGCCCCCAAGGCAACAGAGGGCATTGTCAATGTGTGGTAACGGGTAGGAGTCCTTCTTGGTTAAGGAATTCAAGCATTGGTAGTCCATCACAATATGATGGTCTCCATCCTTCTTCTTCAGTATGAGCAAGGCAGAAGCCCATGGACTTTGGGAAGGAGCAAGCAGTCCAGCATCTAAAAGCTGCTTAAGCTCTTTAGACACCTGAGCATCTTCTACTCAACTGCAGCGGTAGGGTTTAGCACAAAAGGGGGGAGCATCACTGGTATCAATCTGGTGAATGTCGCCCTTGATAACCAATAATCTATGCTGTCTTTAGTGAAGATATCCAAAAACTGGTCCAGTAGGTCAAGCACCTCCTTCTATTGAACTGGAGATAGTTGCAGAAAGTCTTGGGCAGTGAACAATGATAGGACTTGTGACTCATTCTCAGGTAAGTTGAAGTCCTGGAACGTACCAAAGGGATGAAGAGATAGGACGTCAGGAGCATTCAATAGCTTGCCATAGCCAACAACCTGCCCTCTAGACACATGTATGGGGAGGGCAGTCAAGTTGGCAATCAGCAGTTGATCAGGGTCTTTATGAGAAACATCCAAGATTCCTGGACAGAGATAAGGTTTGTTGCGCCCTAGCAATGGAGGAGAGTATAACTCTAGGAATGTACATTTGGGCAGTTCATATGATATTTGGGAGTCTAGGATAGTTTGAGACCCAGGAGAAATAGTCACAGCAGAAGTGGCCAAGAGAGTAATCCCCTCAGACGCAGGACAAGCCATTGGAGGAAACTTCATGTTGGAGGAATGGATTCTGTATTTTAAAGTGAAAACACCAGTGGGGTATTCCAAGGCACATGTCTTGAGGCGCTTCCTGGGAACTTTAACTGGCTCTTCAAAGATCAGAGGGACTTTTTATCCCAAGATGGAGAGGAAGCCATCCTTTAAGTTAATGATCCCATTATATTCTCTAAGGAATCAAGTATCAACTAGCAGGTCATAGCTCTCATTTTCCAGGACAACAGCAGGCGCTGCCAAGAGAAGCTTGCCAAATTGCACGGGCAGAGCAGAATAGGCCCCTATACTGCAAGTCATGGACAGCCCAGCTGTGCCATACAATTGATGATAGTTAAGGTTGGGGGCAAGTTTGAGTTTCTTAACCAGCTTTGAGGAGACAACATTAACAGGAGACCCTGTGTCTAAGACAGCCTTAATTTTCACCTTTTGGATGGATATTTCAACACAAGTGGTGGTGCAACCAAAGAGAGGACAGCCAGAATGTCTTGAGATTCTGTTAGTTCTTTGTCCCACTTTTTAATCATGCATCTGAGGCCCGGGAACTCCTTATAGACTGTCTGGAGAGGGAGCAAGACGGAGACATTTTTTGAACACAGCATCAGCAACCTCAGCAGCTTTTTCAGAAGTCTTGACAAGAACGGGAGATCTCTTGGCTTGGGTGAGGTAAGGGCAAGAGACAACCTCCTTGGCTTCAAGAAGAGGCTTGGCAGACGTAGTAGTTTTCCAGAATATAGCTTATAAGGGACTGTAATAGTTTCAGGGACGGCCAAGACAGAGTATCCATAGGCATCATGATCTTCTACATCAGAATTGTCCATGTCAGAGTCATCAGATATGCCGTGGAATAGCAACAGGATGGGAGGAGCCTCATTGTCAGCTGGCTCAGAGTCAGTAATAAAAGAGGGAACTGGAGAAGACTGGGAAGAATTGTCAACTGAGAGCGCTCCACCTCTAAGTTGACTGTTCTTTTCCCGCCTGTTCCTTGGGATCAGCTCCTTCAACTTGAGGGTTAGTGCAAACCCAAGAATGGTGACCTATTTGCCCACAGCTATGGAAACCCTGACATTGAGGAGGATTCTGCGAGTTCATGGTGTTGTAACTGTGCTGTTTTAGCAGAGTTACAAGGGGGAAATATTTAGAAGCTAGATAATAATCTTTATTGTGAGATAATGATTTTATAGTCATTGTGAATCAAGGATAACTGAAACATGATTGTGTTGATCACACAGCTGGATGGTGAAGGGGGTGGCTTGATCCTGGTAATGAGTCAAGCGCCAAAACAAGGTATCCACCATAAAGGATCATCATCTGTTCATGTTGTTGGATTTGGCAATTTGAGTTGACTTCCTAGTCTGTCTTTGAGTGACTAGGTAATTGTATTGCAGGTCACAAAACCGCTTGCTCAGAACCTTGCTGGCAGGTTGAGCCTGCTGTTTCAACAATGGTAAGGATACACAGCCCACGTGAAGACAAACCAGAGGTAGAAGCAGCACAATTCTCCCGCACAACTTCTCCAGAATGGGTAAGGTGCATATCCTGCAACAGTGTCTTTATGCTCTTCATGGAAGAAAGCATGGCTTCATGGGCCTTGAAGTGAAGATACAGGAGCTGGTTAACCTTAAGGGCTTGAGCGCAAGCCATGTGTGCTTCATGTTTGGTCAACTGGCGGATTGTGATTAGTTATTGTCCTTCCAGGTAGAATCTATCTGCAAATTCAGCTAGGGTCTCCTTTAGTTTGAAGGCAATGTGCATGAAGGCGTCCTTCTTCACCTCCAAAATAAGGTCACCACCAAACTTTTCAAACAGAAGCTGTATATCTTCCCAGGTTTTAATGGTGGGCAGTTCTGGCACAACTACTTCTTGGCAGGTTGGGTGTAGACAGGTCAGAATGCGTTTCTTCTTGACTTCATCTGAGGCTCTTCTCATGATAGTTTCATAGATAGTTAGGAAAGCTGCAATGGTTGAGGCTCTGGGGTCAAAAACTTGCTTAAAGGTAAGCTCAAAATATGCTTCTGGAGTTGGGTAACCATTATTACTATTGAGTACATTTATGTGTGGGGAGAATTCTTCTTCTGACTTGTTGGGGGGCTGTCTGGCCCACAACTGGCAAACACTATCTTTGAGGGTAATCAAGGTGTCAGCAGTATGGGTGCCCATATTATTAGCTAAGGTGGTCTGTTGCTCAGTAACATCCAGCCGCTGGCCCTATGCAGTTACTACCAAGGACAGCTCAGCCAGTTGGGAAGTAAGAGATGAGCCCACCAAAAGGCAAGGGGAAAACCTGTCATTTACTGAATCTACCACCTCACTTAGTTCTTGTACGTCCTTATCAAGATCAGAGTGATCCTGCTTCAGGAGGTCCACTTCATTGGCTAGAGCTATCAACTCTCTAGCACAATGAATGCAGGGGGGGCTCCTGACAAGCCAGGGCAACAACCATCTTTGCCCACAACTCCAGGTGGATTAACTACAGACGCCATTGCCTCACACAAAGTAGCAACCTCTTGCTGTAATTCAGTAACCTGAGTCGTCAGCGCAAGCACTTGAGGGTCAGGCTGAGGGACTTTGGGGGAGCAATCCTGACTGCGGGTAGATGCTCTTAAATTTTTGAATGGCATCCCAGAGCCTATGTTCTCTATCTGCTAGCTCATTGGATGGAGGAGAAGGCGGGGCATCTGCTTTGGAGGCAGACAGTTCATCTACTTGATCCTGGAGTTTGGCAATGGTGGCAGCAGTAGCAACCCTTTCTTGATCAAAGTCCTCACCAAGTTTGCAGAGGCCCTTTGCAGCATGGAATGCTACTTGTTGTAATTGGTCAAATGAATAAGCACTGAACTCATTAAGTTGTTGCACAAGTTGTTCAAAGTCAGTGAGATAGGCATTTAAAGTAGAGTCTACTTGGGCACGCCAGGGCTGTTCAGTTGGTGGAACACATGAAGAAACACTCTGACATACTCAGGGATGGATTGGTGCATTCTTTTGATGGAAGTGACCAAACAAGACTGGGAGGTGACAAAGTCGCGCTGATTGTTGAATACTAAGGAAAACAGGGAATGAGTCCACTGCTGGTAGGCCGCAAACTGATCCCAGTGATGGGTGAAAGAAGCTTGCAACAACAAAATTTCCTGAACATGAAGCCCTAATACCATTTGATGATGGGCTAAGGTGGGTTGTACAAAGGAGGACAGTAGATGTTCAGTGAAGCCAGCCGCTGAGAGGAGATGCTGGGGAAATTGTGGCTCTACAATCAATTTGTAGTATTCTGCCCAATTGAACTGAAGCTGGAGGCAAGAGATGGCCCCATCACGGGCTATCCCAAGGGCTACTGCCATGACTTGTTCCAAGTCAGGGGTACCCAAAGGGTAGGCCACTAGGCGGGGACCACTCCCAAGGTTCAGCACAGTTGGGACAATAGGTGGGTTGGTAATGTCTCCCTCAATAGGAGGACTGGTAATTTTAGGCAAAGTTGTCTCTTGTATAGGTGGAGGCAAAGGTCCTGAAAATATAGTTGCAAAGGGGGTAACTGAGGGGCTTACAGCCCCTGTAGTGAGCACCATTTTTATTGTGATCTGAGGCGCAGCACAGAGTCATAATGGGAAATCTTAACCTTAGGATTGGATTTGTACTAAGTCTTGGTTAGATGGCAGGGAAGGCTATGCAATTACCTTGTGGTCCTGAATGAATAATATCTACTAGACATGGCTAGAGAGGCGCCAAATTATGTGGAAACACAAAAACAAAAATGTGAATAGAACTTAAATTTTATTGGGTATAGAAATTGGGGTTATATACTGTGTAGCTTTACCAAAAAACAGTACATGGACAGTAGGATCAATTGCCACAGGCATGAGTGGGGCAAGTGAGTTGTGCAGGATCAGGAAACTGAATAATTGTATTTCCCAATGCGGAACCAGCCTCATTTTGAAGGGCAAAAGCAAAAGAAAGAGATTCATCCTCAAAATAACCCAACAAAGGCAAAATTGAAACATGGTGAATGGCGGCATTCATGACAATACCCTTTTCTTCTCTCTCAAGCACTGTGCCTGTCTGTGTCAGGGTTAGCATCAGTTATTCTGATCAATCCTAATTTTACCTTTGAAATTTTCACTTAATGGTATTTTGTACCCATCTTTGGCTTATCTTTAATTGTTTGTAGATATGGATATTTATCCCTTGCCAGTTTGATTTTGGATGTTACTATAGATCCATTTATGTCACACAGGTAGGAAATAGATCTCTATATTTAAGTCTTTTTTATACAGAGCCTCTTTCAAGTTGTCACAAATGACAAACTCTTGCTAACTATGCTTATAGGAAAACTTCAACTATGGAATTCAAAACCCTGCAGGCCGCCCGGCTGCCTGCAGTTTCCTGGACTCAAACCAGAGCCAGATTTGACTTTGGGGAATCTCTGGAGCTTGGATGAACAAAAATTACTTGCATCAAGGCCTACAACGCCAAATATTCCTGTTAACCTGACCAATGAGAGCGCAGGACAAGCCAAGGATCCTGAAATAACTTGGGCCACCACGGAAGGGGAAGCAAAGAAACTTCCTGTGGAATGCAGGCCACCCAGGGATGACCAACCCTGCAACTCAAAAGGGAAATTTGAGTCTTTTCAGTTCAGCCAGCCAGTGAAATATCTCCCAAAATGGATGCCACCAAGGGCTGCAAAACCCTGGTAGACAGTATTACTAGGCCTAAAGGAAATTGTAAAAGTTTCTCCATGGCAGATTGGTATACTTATACCCTGGGATGCCAGGAAGTTGCCCATTGGCATTCTTGCAATAAAGTGACATGAACATTTGGTTCAATCAAGTTATTCCATATTTGATTTTAGTTCTATTTCATCTGAATTCTATCTCCTGCAGTTCTTTACCTCACACCCAACAACCCCAAGAAACCGCAGACATACCTCCCAAACTATATTGTCCACCAGGAGCTCCCTTTGGCCTGGTGAATTTCACAGAATACTCACCCAACATATTTGGAATTTACCCTAGAGGAAATCCTAATCTACGACCCAGAAGCCAGAACTAGAGAAACCAAAACCATTGGTAGAGAAGGAACTTGGTTCACCATACCTCCCCTGCTGTTCCGCAACAAGTACAACTACCTGCCCACCTATCTAGTTCCAATGATACTACCTCTCACCATGCAGCCTGACTGCCCACAGGAATCTGTTGCAACCAATGAATCCACCTCCACACAGATATTTGGGGTGATGTACATCACCCTCCCTGTACTGATTGATTTGATGGTGCCTGCTAGTAGACCCTGGGCTCTTCTGGGCAAGTTTTTATCTTTTATTGTAAAGTTATCTCCAATCTTGTAGTGGGCTCTTCCTGCAGGACCTGTGGGCTGTCCGCCTGTAAGTTCTCAAGACCCCCTCACAGGCTGGATCCCTGACACAAGTAGTAATAAGTTTCAATGACAAGACCCAGCTATCTTTACTTGTGGAAACTTCTTGATGATCACAGCTGCTGGTAATGCGCCCTTTGTATTAAAGGATACCAATTTTATAGTTCCCCTGGGAGCTAGCCACCCTGCAGCCAGCTTGCCAGATCCCAACCTGAATGCAGCAAGATCTGGCCCTGTATGGATCCTCCTCCCATCAATGCAATGGAAAACACACACATGCCTGATAAAGTCTATCTCCTGAGCTGTGAAATCTTAACAATAATATAAATAAAGGTTTGGATCTTCAAAAGAAATATTATTGATAGAGACTGCTTTTAATATATATACATTAAAAAGTTAATGCCCTGGCAACTAGGAACTGTATTGTCTTTATCTTGGATCTTTCATGGCTTGTACACCTACATTGATGATTGAAGACTTGACTTCTAAAGCCTATCTATAGGTTTAAAATATGGTACTGGTTTTATGGCTTGTAAACAAAATTTTGTGAAGAAATTGTTGCTTGTGCAAGCTAAATTTGTACTTTTTGTTGGAGACTTAATTGATCATATATCCTGATGGGACTTATTTGGTATTGGACTTGATTAAAAATGAAAATTATTTCTACAGTTATTTAAGGTAACAGTCAGCATTTAAACTGTATGCATATGAACTTTCTGTATGTTGATTGCCAAAATTAATTTTATTCCCAGGTCAACACATTAGAAAAGTCTATATAAAGTTTACTATCATTTAGCCTACTGGAAGTTGACACTTTTTTAACAAGCAAAAAACCCAAATGCTGAAAATTTTACCTAGTAAAATTAAGCTTCAAAATACTTTTTAGGGTAATGTGACTACATAGATTCAAAAATTCTATGAAAATAATGCAAAATAAGTGAAAAATATAATGAAAATACACTTCAAAAATAATTTACTATGAAATTAACTGTTTTTGCTATAAAGTCATTTTATTTATTATATAAAAAGTATTAAATTATTTTTCAAAAAAAGCTTGATAAAATAAAATGTATTAAAAAAACTAAATATAAACACTTATTTTAAGAAATTTGATATAATAGCAACCCAAAATTACATATGCTTTAGTACTAAGACAACTATTTAAGCTAGATAACCCAGGCTCTGGTATATAAATTTTTTATAAAAACTATTAATTCTTTCTAACATTTTAAATTGAAGTATCTTGCTAAATAATATTATTAGTTTTCTAGATTAAAATTATTTAACAAGATATCAGAAGGAGCCAAAATGTTTATTATAAACTAAGTTGAAGGTTTGTTGCAAGAGATTACAGTGGCAATCTTGCTTATCTGCTCCCCAAGCTCAGATAGCTTGTACTTATTCTTGACAGCTTTCTTTATCTGCTCTTTATGAATGCTAGCATTTCACTGTTTTCTACTCTTTAGAGCCCTTACTTCCATATCCCAAAGAGAGGAGACAGTCTTCCCCTATTTGGACTTAAGGCGCTCAAAGGTGTTGTATATGAGATTTACACCAAAAAGAGGACTTTAGATGTTTATGTCAGCTTTCCAGGCCCAATATTGTGTTCATTTCATCCTTGAAGTAAACCTGGTAGAAATTATAGGTGTAATTTGCTGCTGGATTGCCCCTGCAGCTGATCACCTTGTGCCCCACCCACTGTGGCTCATAGTAGCCAAAGAAGGGTTAGAACTCAGCTTCATGGCTAAATGCATAAGAATCATTACAGAGAAGCTCAAATCCGTGGCCAACATGCTCAGGCTTAATAAATGCAAAAGCAACAATATTCTGGATCAGAAACTTGCATTTGCCAGTTGTATCTTGTTGTGTGAGAGAGCTGAGAAGGGTCTTGCCCTTAAGGCATTAATTAATAGCATGTTGGTAATGAAAGAAACACCCTTGTACCTTGCCATTGAAGGTTTTTACAAAGGCATTTTATTGGGCTGTCTCATAATCCATGATAATTATTTTGGGGCCAAGTGCTCTATCCGTTCCTTCTTTTCAGCAGCTAGGGTGACTTCATCTTTATCAGCATCATTAGGATTGGCCCTTGTTTACGGACCAGGATTCTTTCCAGCCTCAGTGGGAATAGCTTTAAGCCCCTCCTGTAGAATCTTGAATGCTCTTAGTGTCCTAACTGTGCTGTTTTAGCAGAGTTACAAGGGAAAAATATTTGGAAACTAGATAATAATCTTTATTGAGAGATAGTGATTATCTAGTAATTGAGAATCAATGGATAGCAGGAACATGATAGTGTTGATCACACGGTTGGATGGTGAAGAGGGTGGCTTGATCCTGATAATGAGTCAAGCGCCAAAATAAGGTATCCACCATAAGGGATCATTATCTGTTCATGTTGATGGATTTGATCATTTGAGTTGACTTCCTAACCTGGCTTCAGGTGACTGGATAATTGGATCACAGGTCACAAACCCGCTTACTCAGAACCTTGCTGGCGGTCAAGCCTGCTGTTTTGACACCCCCCAACTGAAGGTTGGCCTCCTATGGGGGTAAGTTGTCAGGGAGGTTGTCAGGAGCTGGGCACCATACTGTTCTAACTGCTGTTTGGTGGCAGGTAAGACGTTCTTGTGTTGTTTCTGTCTTGCCTTGCAGGGTCTCAGGCAATAATAATGGAGAACTTTGTCTTGTTTACGCTTTCCAAGTCCTTGCAAAAGGTAAGTGTTGTTTTTGTTTACCTTTAGGATGATGGCAGGGACCACCTTTTCTGGTTGTAGTTTACTTTTGTTGTTATTCATGACCCAGACTTTGTCGCCAACCTAAAGTCTGTCTTGGATGGGCACAAAGGTCTTTTGTAGACGCTTTCCTTCTTTTTTCTGATTGATGGCAATTGGCCTCTATGACCTGGTGATCTGAACAAGGGGGGACCTTGCTTGGAATCTCCAGCTTGGGTCCTAATAGTGCTTGAATGATATTGGGCTGTGTGCCATAAACTAACTCAAAGGGGCTTTTCACAGTGGATTTGTTCACACAGGTCTGGCATACAAGCAATGCAGTCAGTAGCTGCTTGTATCAGTCCTCAGGTCTTCTGGCAGTGAGCTTGACCAAGGCTTGCATGAGGCTACCATTCAGCCGCTCTACACGTCCATTGGCCTGTGGATGTTAAGGTGTTATCACTGTGTGCTGAACCCCATTCTTAGTGAGGTATATATTTTTATCTTCAGAGGTCAATTCTTTGCCTCCTTTAGTTATCAGGAGTTCTGGCTTTCCAAACTTGTTGATGATTTCTTTCTCTATGAACCGCCACACATCATTGCCCATATAAATCTTTACTGCTGGTGCCACTGGCCATTGTGTGACAAAGTCTATTTTGATAATGATGTACTTCTTTTCATTATGTTTTCCTGGCATGGGGCCAACAATGTCTAAGGTCCACACCTTGAAGGATAGTTGCGTGCAAATAGGTAGTACTGATTTAGGTGGGTTTTGCTCCTTGCAAATTTCTCACATACTTTTCATTGTTCCAAGGCTTCCTGGACGTCTTGGTACAGGGTTGAACACCATGTTTTGTGTTTGATGAATTCATAGAGGTTGTGGCTTTTTGTGTGCCCTAGGTCTCTGTGGTAATGTAGGATGGTGTCAACTTGCTGATGTGTGGGAATATAAGGGATGATGGTTTTTTTGGTCATCTTCTAATGTAAGGTTCCATATATGTCCACAAATAAGTGCTTTTTCTTAATGACAGTTTCTTTTGTTATGTCTGTGGTACCAGGGGGAAGCCTTTTTCCTTTGCCTAGAGCACCAGGAGAGGCCAGTCTGGGTTGAGCCCATTCTTGCCTCTTGTGGCTCTGACATACAGGCGCAAGAGTGCGTCCACCATGGCAAGCTCTGGACCAGGTTTGTATTGTATGAGAATGTTGAATCTCTCCAAGAGTTCCATCCAGCGGGCTTGACAGCGGGAAAGATTTGCTTGGGTTTTGAAGTATATAAGCAACTTGTGGTTGGTCAATGCTGTGAACTCCTCCTGTTATTCCAGGTAACAATACCATTTGACCAGGCAGTGTACAACTGCCAACAACTCTTTGTTGTGTATAGGGTATTGGCACTTGCTGCCTGTCAGTTTAT
This sequence comes from Entomophthora muscae, assembly GCA_014839935.2. Classification (NCBI taxonomy): domain Eukaryota; kingdom Fungi; phylum Entomophthoromycota; class Entomophthoromycetes; order Entomophthorales; family Entomophthoraceae; genus Entomophthora; species Entomophthora muscae. The sequence goes on along the minus strand of QTSX02005072.1, from coordinate 248,608 downwards.
ATGATTTGTAGGCTACGGGCAGGAAGTTGCCATCATTGTTTTTGATTTGTAGTACTCCCCCAATAGATGTGTCTGGGGCGTCTGTATCCATTTGATATTCCCCATCACATTTGGGGTATTGGAGAATGGGTGCTGTTGTAAGCTTCTCCTTAAAGCGTCTGAAGTAAAGGTCACGTTGGGGGACCATACAAACTTAGATTTGGCGCCAGTTATGGCAGATAGGGGTGCAGTCAGGATGCCACAGTAGGGTATAAACCGCTGTACATAGGAAACTATCCCCAATAATGTGCAGAGCTCTGACTTGTCTTTGGGAGGTGGTTTTTTACAGATGGCTTGAATTTTCTGTTTATTGGGCTTAATGCCATCCTTTGAGACTACGTGTCCCAAGAAGGGTAACTGCTTGAAGAAGAACTGGTATTTAGAGGGCTTGGCTAGCAGCTTGTGTTGCGCCAGGGTAGAAAAGACTGCCTCCAGATCCTTGTGATGTTTTTCTACCAAGGGACTATAGACAATAACATTGTCCTGGTATACCAAGGCGTGTTTACCAATGTGGGGGGCAAACATGTCAGGGATCCAGACTTGGGTAGCCGGCCTGTTGTTTTCAGGGGTAACTTGGGCCAGGTTTTTTGCGGGCAATGCCCACCACAAGAGGGGAGCTAACTTTAAAAGGTAGAAGGCGTACTTTCCCACCCAGGACCATGGGACGGCGTCCAGGATTATAGTGTCAATCACCCCTGTGAGGGTGATGTACGCAATCCCAAACTGCTTGCCAGAATGGTTGGTTGGGAGTTCAGGTAAGGAAGTGGGCATATGTTTTGGGGTCACAGGTGATTCCATGAGCAGGTTGTAAGCAGGGAGATAGTTGAATTTCCCTCTGAATAACTTGGGTGTTGAAAATATCCACGGGCCTTGTTGGCTGTATCTAATTGCAGATTGTATGCAGGTCAAAGGATCAAGTTTGAGTATCTTTTCTGGGGTGTATTTATTGTATTCAGATTTCAGAGGGTAGTTGGTAAAATAGATGGGTTCAAATGGTACACCAGGAGGACAGAAAACAGCGGGTGGTGGGGCAGGCGGGCCAGGAGATCTTGAACTAAATTGGTAGACAACAAATACAAAATAAGGCAATAGCTGTGTGAGCCAAAATAACATAACCTTTATTCAAAAATGGCAATAATTTTGGAGCACGGGGTCCTTTGGTCTATATAGTACCCCACCTCCAAACTTAACATTTTCCATGGGGGGTTTATCAGGGCATTGAGAAAGGCAGGGTTGGGGGAAGTGGGTGCTTGGGTCCAAAGGCAGCAAAATGGCACTCAGTCCAGGAGTTCTTTCATTGGTCAAGAATCTTGATTTGACTACCTGATTATCTTGCTTTAGTGTTGTGGTCATGGGACCAGGCCGCAGGCCCATGCCTCTTTCCTGAGTTGGCTCCTGATTGGTCACTGGTGTAGACTTCAAGTTCATGAAGATAATAGTTGCCAAATCAGTACCTCCATTAGGCGCTGTGATTAGTCTGCCATTTGGTGCAATAATTTCATTGGTTTGGCTTGTTTCACTGTATGGGCCAACATTCTTGATATTGGCTTGTGGGGCTCAATCCCAGAAAGGCGCAGGTGGGCGGTCCTGCAGTCCACAGGCCCAGCGGCCCGGGGGGGGGTCCAGAGTCAGGGTTCAATTCCTGCTCCCAGGCCACAGTTTCCAGAGAGGAAGAATTGTCAATCCTGGCAAAACACCTTTTTCATGAAGGTCACAAAGCTTGATGAGGTGTTTGTCATACCAAAGTTGAGTACCACACACTTGTATGATATGTATTTAGTACAAAAGACTGTCTTAGGAATATCTTCTTCCTTCATGCAGATCTGTTTGCAGCAAGCGGTTAGGTTAATCTTGAAGAAGACTGTGGCGCCGCTTAAGGCATCAAAGAGGTTGTCAATGAGTGGTAGTAGGTAACAATTTTTTGATGGTGACTTTGTTTAGGGCTTGGTAATCTGTGACTAATTGAAGGATACCATCTTTCTTTGCTACAAAGAATACTGCATCACCAAAAGGAGACTGTGAGGGGCAGATAAGTCCTTTCTCCAACGCCTTCTTGAGGTAAGCACACAGGGCATTGTCCTTGTTGGGAGTGAGGCAATAGATGGGTTGTGCCTTAGGTACCGCTCCTTTGAGTTGGATAGAGTGTTGTATGTATTTCTCTGGTGGCAACCCTGTTAGAGCCTCTTTGAAGATTTCTGGATGGCAGGCTACAATTTTGCAATCCTGAAGAGTAGTGGTATCCTGGTGGTCCTTGAAATGTATGGTCTTTTACTGGCAGGAGTTCCAGTCAATTGCTTTGAGGTTCTCCTTTTTGTCCATGGTCTCTGTGATGCGTACAAAGATGTGGTTGTATAGGTGCTGGTCCACTGAGTCAGGGTAGATCTGGTGATTGACACCTTCACGCCTAATGATCAACATTGAGGTCGCCCAGTCTATGTGAGGGTTGTTCCTTTGCAACCAGTTCAGTCCCAGCACAATATCAAACTTGGGAAAATTAATGACAGAACCCTGGACGGTGGAATGCAGATAATCTAGCATGACAGAGAAGGGGGCAACATCCCTTGTTACAGCAATGTGATGTTCATCAGCCAAAACCACGTTTTTAATCCGCAAAGGATTAGTGGTTAACTTGAACTTGTCTACAAAGCTGCTGTTGACTAGGGTTCAATCCGTGCCCAAGTCCAGGAGTGCTGGGCCTGTGTAACTGCAAAAGCAAAAAGAGCAAGACATCAGTTTATTGGGATGTCTGGCAATGGTGTACAGTACCAGGTCCTCCAAGGGTACTTGGATTATTGGACATTGTTCCACGTCCTCAGGTTGGTACTCATTATTGGACAAGTTGGGAGTTGTGTGGGGAAGCTTGGCTTGCTTAATGCTCTCCCTGGGCTTTTCCCTAATCTTGATTGCCTTGCATGGCAGTGATACAGAAATGAGTACAATTTGACTGGCCATTGTTTCTGTTCCCATGTCTGTTTGAGCTTGTGGGTTTATGGTTGGTGTTATTCCAGTTGCCTCCAGGGGGTGGTTGGTTGGAACGCCCAGCTGAGTGAGAATCTTTGGGTCTCTCTCTTTTTCCAGTTTGCACCTTGTGGAGGGTGTTGGATGTTTGCTCAGCTTTTTCTGCCTTGCAATACAGACTTTACAGGTTGGTTACCTATTCCAGGTTTATGTGTCTCATTACATGAAACTTGAGTGTGTTGTAGTACATGAAGTGAGTAGCTGGAGTGTCAAAAGCCATATCTGAGGGGGAACATAGTCAGAGTTCCTTGTACGTGCAGGTGTTGTATTTCTCCTTAGAGTTGGTAGTTGCTTAGCTTAACTTGAAATACAATTATTCTATTACTAACAATTAGTTAAAGATAAGTATCTAGCCTAATGCATATAATAAAGTTGAAGTATGTAATATTGATATTTTATTCAATAATCAAGAAGGGAGTTTTATAGTCAAGGGAAATTAGACAAAAGCCACAGAACACCAGGATCCTCTGATCACAGCCTAGTCTCCTCTACCCTTAGCCCACTATTAAACTAACAATTGGCTAATTAGTTAATATGGACTTAGGATACAGCTTAGTTGATCACTCAACCTTGTTATCATCCAGGCCAATAGTTCCATTTTTCCATTGTTCATCAAGCTTAATGGATCAAATGAGTGATTACAGTGATGGCTAGTTTATAACCAATCACTTCACAACATTTCCCCCCACTAAACTAGATGTTACTCTAAAAGTCTTTTAACCTTTTCTAGTATGGTAAATTGCCCAAAGAGGAATAAGAAACCAGTGGTGCGTTATACCAATGTATCCAAACCGAGGATCAACTGAGCTCTAAAGGGAATACCCAAAGTTCCAGTTGCAACCACGCACAATTACTCACCCATTCTAGCTTTGGATGAAGATGAATTTACCAAAATCTTAGGAGGCAAGATAGATACAGCCTTTTGTAGTTCCCCCAGTACAGCCTCATACCAGCCCAGTATCTCTCCAAGTAAGTCAGGAACATAAGACTCTGGTATGCCCACGTCCACTCAGCTTTTGAAAATTGCTAAGAAAAGAAGTTGTGGTAGCAGGAGTAAGACAAATTCCACCGCCCCAACAGATAAGATTGAGGAACAAGCTCCAACCTTAATCAAGCTACTTACAACTCTGAACAAAAATGAGATGAGCAATACTCCCATAATAGTCCAAGAAGATAGCCAAGGTTCTTATATCAACCTCACTACTCATCTGTATTAGGAGAAGTTTCCCATACTCCAATTCCATGGCCCAGTGGTTATGTGGTCTACTCTTATACTGGCCCTCAAGAATCCTTATGTAATCTTGACAAAGAGACTTGAAGCAGGGAATAATATCCATTGGCGTGTACCCTGGTTGAACCTTGTAAGGTATACTCAGATATGCCTTCAGGACTTCTCCTATGATGAGGTATACTTGACGGACAATCAGATCTCTTGTGCTCTCAAGCTTCTTGAACTGGTCTTTACAGCGTGGTCTGATCCTATATCTGCTGTCAGCCTGGTGCCCTTGTGGCATGGTTCAGATATTCATGAATACTGCTTGCAAAGAGCAATGGGTACTGCACTGGAGCTCCTAAGTTACAATCAAGCAGGTAGCAGACAATCAATGGCGCTGGTTGGGAACTTGGTACTTAGTGGCTCCAAGATTGTATATCATCAAAGTCTCCACCACATGCCTGAATACATTGAATGGTTGTTGGGAGTCATGTACTCAGTAGGAAGCAAAACACCCAAGGAATATGCCCAGCAAGAAAGCCTTCTCTGGGAGTGCATCTTGCTTTGACTTGCCTTTCCTTATTTGATTGGCGTTAACCATGTCAGTTTCCTTCCCGTCAATGATTCCCTGTTTCTTCCCTTTGCATTCCATTGGCTACCCAGTGTTTGGATGACCTACACTGCCATTGCAAAATTCCTCATCCAGTTGTGTCTGGGTTTAGAGGCAACAGTATCTCAATAAAGACCCCGTTGCTTAACCCTACATTTCTTCTTACTATAAGCTTTATCACTTCTTGATGCAAAAAGGATAACAACCTATGGACTGTTTTCATTAGGTTTTTCTTTTTCCAAATTTTTATCCATAAAGGGGTTTATGCTCAATCACTTGGAGCCTTGCACATATACTGCGCATGGACTTGAGTGATCAGTTGGCCAGTTTCCAAATCCTTGAGAGTATAACTATCTACTCCCACTTTCTGGACTACCTTGACAGGACCTTGCTATAATGAGTCAAGTTTGCTTTTGCGACCATACCCTCAATTGCTGTAGAAGTATACCAAGCTTCCTATTTTGTATGCAGGAAGGGCAGGTTGGTTTTTTGTTGCATGATCCATATCTTTCTCCTTCATTGCTAAGTTGGTAGAGTACACCTCAGACTGTAACTTGATTAGAGTCTGTGCTAGTCTCTTTAAATAAGCATCAGGGGTAAGAGGATTGTTAGTTTTAACTAAACTGTAAAGGTGTGGCGGGAGGCTTGGCTGTCAACCATAAAGAAGCTGGAAGGGGCTTTTTCAAGTAGCCCTGTGAAATCCTATGTTGTATGCAAAGGTTGCTGCCAGAAGATATGTATCCATTCCATTTTGTGCTGGTGACTAAGCTTCCTTAATATCTGTACCAGGCTTCCATTTGTCCTTTTTACCATTCCATTTGTTTGGGTATGGTATGGTGTTGACAGGGTACCACGGATACCCATAAGTTTGTTCAGTATGGGTATCATGTATCCTGTAAAATTGGTCACATTATCTGTTAGCAATGTCTGAGGGTAGCCATGCTTATAGAGTATGTTCTCCAAAATTAATTTGGCTGTGGTAAGCGCCAACTGATTTGGAATTGCTTTTGCTTCTACCCATTTTGTCAGCTGGTCTACTGCTACAATAATGCACTTGTTCTTGCTGGCAGTCAGTGGAAGAAGACCTACTACATCTATGGCAACAGTGTGGAACACAAAGCCAGGTTGGATTAGTTGATGTTGGTAGCATAAGACTTTTGGTTGCTCTATTGTACAGTCATGGCAAGAAGCCAGAGTTTCTGCTACGTCCAAGTGCATACCTTCCCAGTAGAAATGCTGCTGTAGAAGATTGAGAGTCTTATGGATACCACCATGTCCCACAGTACAATGAGCTGATACTACTGCATCTGTACATAGAGATGGACAAATGTATGGTAACCACTTCCCTTTATAAAACTTAAAAAGCTGATTGTCCTTGATGTGGGTGTCCACCACAAAGGACTTCAGAATTTTCTGAATCTCAAGCAGCTCCTCCCCCCACATAGAAGGCTTCAGCATCAGTTTGTTGTAAAGTTTGTCTGCTGCTGAGGAGACCAGAGCTATGGTAGGAAGACGGGAAAGACAGTCAGTGTTCTGGTGCATGGCTCCTGCACAATGGATTATCTTTTAATCATAGGCTTGTAGATTAATAGCCCATTGTGCCAGACGTCCTTCAGGGTCCTTCAGGGATTTTAACCATTTGAGCAAGGCGTGATCAGTTACCACTGTAAAGTGTACTCCGTGCAGGTACACTATAAATTGTTGACAAGCGTATATGAATGCCAGGCATTCTCTTTATGTGACTGTATAGCTTTGTTTGTGACTATTCAGTGTGCGGGAGCAATAGACTACAGGATGGTCTTGATCATTCTTGTCTAGCTGCAAAAGAACCACGCCAATTGTGATCAAACTAGTGTGTGTATGTACAATAAAAGGACACTCAATGTTAGGGTAGGAGAGTACAGGCTCTGTTACTAGAGTGGCCTTCAAGTCCTCAAAGGCTTTCTGGCATCCTTCTGTCCATGAGAACTCAACGTCATTTTTCAACAAGTGAAATAATGGCCCTCCTAAGCCGGCAAAGTTTGGTATGAAACGTCTATAATAGCCAATCATCCCTAAAAACACCTGAACATCTCTCTTGTTGGAAGGCATTTGCATGTGTGTGATAGCTTTGACCTTAGCAGGAACAGGCCGCAAGCCATCCTTACTGATGATGTACCCAAGGAATTCCAGATGTTCCTTGAAGAAGTTACACTTTCTTGGTTTTAACTTGAGGTTGGCAGCAATCAGACGCTGGAATACTGCCTCCAAGTGGTCTAAATGCTGACTAAAAGTCTGGGAAAAGATGTTAATATTGTTGAGGTAAACCAGGACGCAAGTCAACTTGAGATCTCCCATCACAGAATCCATGGCCCTTTGGAACGTTGCAGGAGCATTTGCGAGTCCTTGTGGCATCCTGGTAGGTTGGAAAAGCCCTTGTTCTGTAATAATGGCACACTTTTCCTGATCAGTTTTTGGGAGGTCAATCTGCCAATATCTGCTGATCAGGTTCATTGCGCTGAAGTATTTTGCACCACCCAGCTTGTCCAATGTGTCATCTATGCAAGGCAACAGATAAGAGTCTTTTTTTAACGGAGTTTAATTTGCTATAGTCTATTACTGCATGGTTTGACCCATCCTTTTTCTTTACAATTAGCAAAGAGGAGGACCAAGGACTCTTGCTGGGCACCAAGAGGCCAGATGCAAGTAACTTCTGTAGTTCTTCATTGACAATGGCTTAGTTGGCCAGACTACGTCTTATTAACCTGGAGCGTATAGGAGCAGTACCTTGCGTATCCAAAACGTGTTCAACTCCCAGAGCTTTTCCTAGGTCATGGTTGTTCTCTGCAAAGACGTCCTTGTACTTCTCAAAGAGTTGCATGGCTTGGTCCTTCTGATCCTCAGTTAGTCCATTTAAAGACTTGCATGGAATGAGCAACAGAACCCTCAGTTGGTTGCAAGGTAGTGCTAATTCACTGAACTCACCAAATGGAGTGGCATCCATAAGTCCAGAGCTCTCTTCCAGCTTCATATAGCCTAGAAGTACTAGGATTTCTTCTGCTGAAGGCATGAAAATGCCAGGTAGGATCCAGGGTTCCAGCTGCAAACTGTTGTAGAGTCCAAATAATTTACCATACATACCTTTAGGAAAACTGAGGCTTAGACCTGTATTATGAATCACCTGAGATCTAATTGGAATGGAGAATTTGCTAGAGGAATATAAGGGAATCCCTTTGTACTCCTTAGTGGCCAGAGGTAGAACCTTGATTTTCTGTTGACACAAGGTGTATGCTACTGGCATATCCCCATTGGCATACTCTATATTAATATAATGGATTTTCTTAGCAGGAAGGTCTCTTGGTCCATCACCATGATAGAAAATTGGTACCAAGTGGCCCAAAATGCTAAAGGTGCTATCCTGATGATTGATGATGATTCCGTAGGTTGCCATGAAGCTGGTACCAATTAAGATATCATAGCTCTCCTTGTGCAACACTATTGCTGGGGCCATTACCACCAATTTACCAAAGCAGAGTGGTAAAGACAAATAGGCTCCCAACGCCTTAGTCTTGTCTGGTCCCGCAGTGCCAAATTCCTCATTGTAGTCTAAATCAGGCACAAGTTTCAACTTTTTGACTAGCCTGGTTGACACAATGTTTCCTGGAGCTCCAGAGTCCAGAATTGCCCTTACCCAAAGCTTATGAACCACCAGCTCACTTTAAGTGCAATCATGACGTTCTCCATAATGAGGGGAGGTAATTTTGGTAACCTTGTGAATGTCCAATCCTTTAAACTGGGCAAGGAATGACTCCAGCGCAGTCGTTAGGTCAGGCTTCAAAGATTTTAAAGTATACAAATTTGTAGAGACTTGTACCAAACTCAGTAGTTGAGATAAATTTTTGACGCTATCACTCTTGTGAGTGACTTTGGCGTATGGCATACAAAGTTGTTCCGCATATGGTATAGAGATGGTGTCAACAGCTTCCTTAGAAGGCATACTCTCTGTATGTATTGCTTGTTTCCTTGTGACTGCGTTGACAGCCAAAACTCTATGTAGCAAGTCTTTGTTTATTTCCTCTTTATCTGGCATGTATCTTTCAGGGCAGGCTTCTTGGTCCAACAGGCCGGCGTTGCAATCAGGAGTGTCAGGGTCCAGGTCAATAGATGAAGAGGGTCAGGAACTACTAGCAGTCAGGGGTTTCTCCTCAACCTGACTGCTTAGCAGTTTTTTGACCCCTCACCGTCTTCTTCTCCGTCATCTTATTCATCCTTGTTGTCATGCTCATCCTCCACGTTGTCCTCCTGGTTTAAGTGGTGCATATTTGCCTTGGGTTGCTTGCAGTCTCTGGAAAGATGCCCTACTTGCCTGCACTTGTAGCAGGTGCGGTTGTTGATTGTGTTGTTGGCTGAGGGCGTGGCTACTATTGTAGACTTCCTAGGAGAGTCCTTATCCCAAGTCCTACCCTTGGAGTCTGTAGAAGAAGATGAAGTGGCTTTCTTATAATCCGGAAAGGGGACTTCAAACTGTTCCTTAAAAGATCCCAAGTGACGCATGAGATCAGGGACTGTTCTTGCACTATATATACCAGACTTGAGAGCAATCAAAAGCTCTCTGTTTGGGCGTACATAGTTAAGAAGTGCTCCTTTTATGTCAACAAAAGTGGCGGCTCCCATGGAGACTAGTGTCTGTGCTTCCAAGTAAAAGCGTTCTGAGAACTCCATTAGGCTTTCTTCCTTTTTATCCTTCCTTCTGTGAGCTCCATTTTTTGGCAAAATAAGGCTTCTTCACTGCCAAATTCTGCGATGTGGGCTCTGGATACGTTCTCATAAGTCCAGCCCTATTCTGGAAGTCTCGGCATTATGATGGTCTGGATCTCTGAATCCAAACAATTAAAGATAGCTGCATTCTTCATAGTGTTGTCTGCCCCGTACATAGAGTTATTGTATAGTCGGAGGAACATGTGGACGTTGGATTTCTTATCAAACTTTGGTAAGTTTGTTGGTTTTAAATTTGGGATAACAGTAGAAGTGCTAAAGTTATAGCTTCTTCTGGGAGGGGGTAAGATATTTCTCTGGGTTGCAGCGCAGAAACATGCTTCTGAAGCTGTGTCTCTGGCGTTGTTGATAGTCCTGGAAGTGGAGGCAGCAGCGCCAGGGAGAGGTGTCTTGCTACTATCTAGGACTGGTTCAGCTACATAGACCTTCCTCATGGTGCAGCCTATGTTGTCTTCATTGCTCTCATAACTATGAAAAGAGTGATGATCTTCTGACATTGTTTGACTGGCTGTGGACAGGGCGCTTTGACTTCTAACCATGGTCCTCTGTAGCCCTGTTTCCAAAACAGTTTGACTGCAGTAAACTTGAAGTAACTGCTCTAATTGTCCTTGTAGCTGCAGAATTTTGCTGCCTTGCGAGCGTACTTCTTGTGCCAGGTCTTTTATTGTGCAATTAGCCATGTGTAGTTTGTCTTCAAGTTTCTCCATCTGTGAATCTTGATTTTCAAACGTTGTGTTGGTCTTTTCATTCATAGCCTGATAGTTGTCACTTACTGCTGCCAGGTTAACACAAATATCTTCTGTGCAATTGTGATTGTGGTTAATCAATTTTAACAATTTGGGGATTTCCATGTTAAACTTATTACAATCCAAGAGGGATTGCCAAAGGCCCTTGTCAATTTCACTGACATGTTTGTATAGCTCCTACATGTCCTGTTGGATAATGGCGGTAACTTCCTTATTGCCCTCTGCTGCGGCTCCATCTTCTATAAGCCTTACAGAGCGGCCAAGCAACTCTACCTTGTTACATAGGTAGCAAAAGGTGGCCTCCGCACCTTTTACCTGGTGGGTTACTGTGCCTAGCCTGTTGTTGTCTAAACCCTTGTGCTCCAGCACAAATCCAACCATTGTGGGAACATAGTTGGTCAGAGGTTCCTCAAGCTGTGTTGACCAGTTTGCTGTGAAGTTCTGATGAATTGCCAAGTAATTCAACTGGTGGCTAATGTTGGCCATAGAGCTTATAAGTTTGTCATATAGACAACAAAGAAAGCCTGCTGGTTGTTTATCAAAATTCCCTGATGCAAGATCAGGGATAGCTGATATCCTAGGTGGGTTCAATTGTGACAGATGGCAGGGTGCGTGAAACTGTGAATATACTCCTTAGCCTGTTTGATTGTTTTCATCTGAATTTGAAGCTGGTTTGGAGTTATCCCTGTGAAGTTTTGAAATTTCTCTTTAGCTGTGGTGCCATTCAAAGGGATTACAGCGAGCTTCTCATGGGCTTCCCTGTTCTGGTACACACCTTAGTCCATCCTGTTAATAGCTTGCTCCAGCTGTTTCTGGGTGGGCTCTGCGTTCCCATCTACCTCCAGAGGTACTGGGACATTGAGGTGTAGAGAGGACTGGTCCTCTATTAACCAGGGATGCTGCACGTCAGTCATAAACTGACCAAACACTGTGAACTTTTTAGGAAGACCATCCCTTGTTCCAGCAAGGTGATTGATCTCTGTGAATAACCCATTGGGGTGGTCCTGAAGATGGCGCAGAAAAGCGTGGAGAAGGTTATCTCCAACACCTACCCGCACAAAAGACAAGTCCCTGACAGGGCTACAGTTATCATTGGAATGTTGCATGCTACAAATGAGCACCAATGTTGTATTTCTCCTTAGAGTTAGTAGTTGCTTAGCTTAACTTGAAATATGATTCTTCTATTACTAAAGATTAGGTCAAGATAATTATCTATCCTAATGCATATAATAAAGTTGAAGTATGTAATATTGATCTTTTATTCAATAATTAAGAAGGGAGTTTTATAGTTAAGGGAAATTAGACAAAAGCCACATAACGCCAGGATCCTCTGATCACAGCCTAGTTACTCTACCCTTAGCCCACTATTAAACTAACAATTGGCTAATCATTAGTTAATATGGACTTAGGATACAGCTTAGTTGATCACTCAACCTTGTTATCATCCAGGCTGATAGTTCCATTGTTTCATTGTTCACCAAGCTTAATGGATCAATGTGTGACTACAGTGACGGCTAGTTTATAACCAATCACTTCACAACAGCAGGTGAGCTCCTTGACTGTGCCTGTTTGGGTTAGATTCTTCACTTGATGTATGATCATGAGTGTGGTGTCCTTCAGCACAAATCTTGCCAAGAAGTCTTGTTTGAAAGTGGCATAATCCTTCTTGGTGTGTTCTTCATGCCACTTGTTGCACCAGGTGCCAGTGTTGTGAGTCAGTTGGATGGAGATCTCTGCAATCCAAAGTCTTTGCAGGCATTCCATTTGGGCCAGCTTGCTTTGGGCAGATTAGATCCAAGCTGCGGCGTTATTTTTGTTGGCTCCAGCAAAAGGCTTCAATGCAGCACTTCAAAGTCTCTGAGCTACGTAGGCTGGCATGGTGCCTTTGTCAGTTGCTCAGGGCATGGTGGAGTGTGCCTGGAAGAACCCTTGCGCTGACAGGGTGTTGAAGATGGGGAGTGGGATCACTGTGTTCTGGTACAGTAAAAAGCCATCAGGTATCTCAGCACCTGGCGTGTACGGCGTCCAGTCAGCAGGAAGCCAGACATGATTCTATCAAGGATTTGTTGGCTGTAGCAAGTACGGGCAACAGGCGGAATTTTTGGTGAATAAAAAGTAGGATGGAAACCCTACTCCTGTGCTGCCAATTTTGTAACTGTGCTGTTTTAGCAGAGTTACAAGGGGAAAAATATTTAGAACCTAGATAATATTCTTTATTGAGAGATAATGATTATATAATTAATGTGAGTCATGAATAACAGGAACATGATTGTGTTGATCACACAGTTGGATGATGAAGGGAGTGACTTGATCCTGGTACTGAGTCAAGCACCAAACCAAGGTATTCACCATAAAGGATCATCATCTGTTCATGTTGTTGGATTTGGCAATTTGAGTTGACTTCCTAGTCTGGCTTTGAGTGACTGGATAATTGGATTGCGGGTCACAAACCCACTTGGTTGGAACCTTGCTGGCGGGTTGAGCCTGTGGTTTTGACACACACACCCCAGCTGAAGGTTGGCCTCCTCTGGAGGCAGGTTGTCAGGGAGGTTGTCAGGAGCCTTGGGCGCCATACTGAACCAGTTGTTGTTTGGTGGCGGGCAGGGCGGTTTCACATTGTTTTTGTCTTGCTTTGCAGGGTTGTAGGCAGTTGTGGTGTAAGGTCTTGTCTTGTTTGCGTTTCCCAAGCCCTTGCACAAGGTAAGTGTTATTGTTGTTTACCTTTAGAATGATTGAAGGTCCTACTTTTTTGGGTTGTAGTTTGCATTTTGTCGACATTCATGACCCAGACTTTGTCCCCAACTTCATGTCTTTGACAGATAGAGATAAAGGTCTTTTGTAAGCATTCCTTTTCCTTGGCTGCTTGTTTGCTGTTGGCCTCTATTACTTGAGGATCTGAGCAAGGGGGGACTTTACTTGGAATTTCCAGTTTGAGTCCTGCCAATGCTTGAATGATATTTGGCTGTGTGTTGTATACCAGTTCAAACGGGCTTTTCCCAGTGGATCTGTTCACTTGGGTTTGGCACATAAGTAACACAGTCAGTAGCTGCTTATACCAGTCTTCAGGTCTCCTGGTGGTGATTTTGGCTAGGGCTTGCACAAGGCTACCATTAAGCCGCTCCACGCGTCCATTGGCCTGTGGATGGTATGGTGTTTTGACGGTGTGTTTGACCCAATTTTTGGCAAGGTACACATTGGTGTTTTTGGAGGTCAATTCTTTGCCCCCATTGGTTATCAGGAGTTCTGGCTTTCAAAACCTGCTGATTATTTCTTTGCCAATGAATTGTTGGATGTTGTTGCCGGTGTGCGTTTCCACCGCTTGGGCTACCAGCCACCTTGTTGTAAAATCAATGTCTGTGATGATGTATTTTTTGTTGTTGTGCTTTCCTGGCATGGGGCCCACAATGTCAAGAGCCCATACTTTGAACAGTAGTTGGGTACAAATGGGGAGTACAGACTTAGGCAGGGTTTTGCTTTTAGCAAACCTTGCACTGTTCTAATACTTCCTGGACGTTGTGGTATAAAGTTGGCCACCAGGCTTTATGCTTTAGGAACTTGTATAGATTTCAGCTCTTAGTATGTCCAAGATCTCTGTGGTAGCAAAGAATGGTATTGACTTGTTGATGTGTGGGAATGTTGGGAATGGTTGTACCATCCGACATTTTTCTGTGAAGAGTCTTGTATACGTCAGCAAAGAGGTGCTCATTCTTGATGACTGTTTCTTTTGTTATGTCTGTGGTACCAGGGGGGAAGCCTTTGTCCTTTGCCTAGAGCACCAGGAGAGGCCAGTATGGGTTGAGCCCATTCTTGCCTCTTATGGCTTTGACATACAGGCGGGACAGGGCGTCTGCCATGGCGAGTTTGGCCCCAGGCTTATATTGGATGAGAATGTTAAACCTTTCTAAGATTTCCATCCATTGTGCTTGGCGGCGTGACAGGTTTGCTTGTGTCTTGAAATAGATGAGCAACTTATGGTTGGTTAGTGCTGTGAATTCTTCCTGCCGTTCCAGGTAACAGCGCCATTTGACTAGGCAGTGTACAATAGCCAACAGTTCTTTGTCGTGGATTGGACATCAACATTTGCCATCTGTCAATTTGCGCGACTTGTAGGCTACAGGCAGTAAATCACCATCACTATTCTTGATTTGTAGTACTCCCCCAATGTATGCATCTGAAGCGTTGGTTTCCATCTGGTATTCTCCATCTTGTTTGGGGTATTGTAAGATGGGTGCTGTTGTGAGCTTTTCCTTGAGATGTCTGAAGCAGAGGTCGCGTTGGGGGGTCCATACAAACTTGGCCTTGGCGCCTGTTATGGCGGACAAGGGGGCAGTCAGGACGCCGCATTTGGGTATGAAGCGTTGTACATAGGCCACCATTCCCAAGAAAGTGTGGAGTTCTGATTTGTCCTTGGGAGGTGGAATTTTTCAGATGGCTTGTATCTTCTGATTGTTGGGCTTGATGCCGACTTTTGAGACTATGTGTCCCAAGAAGGGTAGTTGCTCTCAGAAAAACTGGCATTTAGAGGGCTTGGCCAACAGTTTGTGCTGTGCCAGGGTCGCAAAGACTTCCTCCAGGTCCTTGTGATGCTATTCCACCAAGGGGCTGTAGACAATGATATTGTCCAGGTACACAAGGGTGTGTCTGCCTATGTGTGGCGCAAATACTTTGTTCATGAAGGTTACAAAGGTGGATGGGGCATTGGTCATGCCAAAATTGAGTACCACACATTTGTAGGGACCGTACTTAGTGCAGAAGACTGTCTTGGGGATGTCTTCCTCCTTGATGCAAATCTGGTTGTAACCTGCGGTTAGATCAAACTTGGAGAAGACAGAGGCTCCTCCCAAGGCGTCAAAGAGATTGTCAATCAGTGGTAATGGGTAGCAATTCTTAATGGTGACTTTGTTCAAGGCGCGGTAATCTGTGACCAGGCGTAAGGTACTTCCTTTTTAGCCACAAAGAATATGGCGGCCCCAAAGGGAGACTGTGAGGGCCGGATAAGTCCTTTCTCCAACACCTCCTTGAGATAAGCGCGCAAGGTGTTGTCCTTGTTTGGGGTCAGTTGGTAGATGGGACATGCCTTGGGTACAACCTCCTTGAGTTGGATAGAGTGTTGGACGTGCTTCTCAGGGGGTAGCCTGGGTAACGCTTCCTTGAAGATTTCTGGATGGCAGGCCACAATTTTGCAATCCTGAGGCGTGAAGGTATCCTGGTGATCCTTGAAGTGTATGATTTTGTACTGGCAGGAGTCCCAGTCAATTGCTTTCAGGTTTCTCTTCTTTTCCAAGGTCTCTGTGATGCGTACAAAGACGTGGTCTTGTAGGAGTTGGTCTACAGAGTCTGGGTAGATTTGGTGGTTGACACCTTCACGCTTGATGGTCAGCACTGAGGTTGCCCAGTCCACGTGAGGGTTGTTTCTCCGTAACCAGTCTAGTCCCAGTACAATGTCAAACTTAGGGAAGTCAATGATGAGACCTTGGATGGTGGAGTGGAAGTTCTTGAGCATGACAGAGAAGGGAGCAGTTTCTTTTGTCACAGCAATGTGATGTTCATCAGCCAGGACCACATTTCAAATCCGTGAAGGATTAGTGGCCAGCTTGAATTTATCAACAAAGCTGCTGTTGACTAAAGTTTGATCAGCGCCCAAGTCCAGGATCCAAGCCTGTGTAACTGCAAAAGCAGAAAGGGTAAGACATCAGTTTATTGGGGTGTCTGGCAATGGTGTATAGTACTGGGTCTTCTGAGGGTACTTGGATCATTGGGCATTGGTCCACGTCCTTGGGTTGGTATTCATTGTTGGGCAAGTCAGGATTTGTGTGGGGAGAGCTTGGCTTGCTTAGTACTCTCCCCGGGCTTTTCCCTCATCTTGGTTGCCTTGGGTGGCGGTGACACAGAAATGGGTACAATTTGATTGGCTGTTATTCCCATTCACATTTCCATTTGAGTTTGTGGGCTTGTGGTTATTGTTGTTACTGTTGCCTCCAGGAGGTGATCAAGAGGAGCGCCCGCTTGAATGTGAGTCCTTGGGTCTTTCTTGTTTCCCAGTCTGTGCCTTGTGTAGAGCGTTGGACGTTTGTTCCGCTTTTTCTGCTTCACAGTACAGGCTTTGCAGGTTGGTAACCTGGTCCAGGTTCACATGTCTCATTATGTGCAACTTGAGAGTATTGTAGTACATGAGGTGTGTGGCTGGGGTGTCAAAGGCCATATCAGATGGGGCACAGAGACAGAGTTCCTTGTAGGTGCAGGTAAGTTCCTTCATAGTGCCTGTCTGGGTTAGGTTCTTTACTTGGCGTATGATCATGAGTGCCATATTCTTAAGCACAAATCTTGCCAAGAATTCCTATTTAAAGGTGTCCCAGTTCTTGTCAGTGTGCTCTTTGTACCACTTGTTGCACCAGGTGCCAGCTTTGTGGGTCAGACAAATGGAAATCTCTGCAATCCAAAATTGCTTTGGGCATTCCATCTGAGCCAGCTTGCTTTGGGCGGACTGGATCCATGCAGCAGCATTGTCATTGTTGGCCCCTGCAAAGGGCTCCAAGGCGGCTCTGCAAAGTCTTTGTGCAACATAGGCGGGCATGGTGGTTTTTTCTGCTGGTTGTGGCACCAAGGAGGGCGCCTGAAAGAACCCTTGGGCAGACAGGGCGTTGAAGGCGGGTAGCGGAATCACCGTGTTTTGGTAGAGGACAAAACCATCAGGTATTTTGGTACCGGGAGCATACAGCGTCCAGCTGGGCGGGAGGCCAGACATAATTCTGTCAAAGATTTGTTGGCTGCGGCGTGTGCGGGCAACAGGCGGAATTTTTCAAGATAAGGTAGGATGGAGAACCTACCTGTGCTACCAATGTTGTAACTGTGCTGTTTTAGTAGAGTTACACGGGGAAAAATATTTAGAAGATAGATAATATTCTTTATTGTGAGATAGTGATTATATAGCTATTGTGAATCAATGGATAGCAGGAACATGATTGGTGATCACATGGCTGGATGGCGGAAGGGGGTGGCTTGATCCTGCTAATGAGTCAAGTGCCAAATTGAGGTATCCACCGTGAAGGATCATTGTCTGTTCATGTTGATGGATTTGGTAATCTAAGTTGACTTCCTAGTCTGGCTGTGAGTGACTGGGTAATCAGATTGCGGGTCACAAAACCGCTTGGTTGGAACCTTGCTGGCGGGTCAAGCCTGCAGTTTTGACACCACATTCAAATCAAATACAAGCCAGGAAAGGAAATTCTTACTGCAGATGCCCTGTCAAGGCTAAATAGCAAACATGTCCTTTGCGCTGATGGGGACCCAAACTGGCCCATGTTAATCATGGGGAATCTCCAGGAAGGGTTCCCACCTGGTACCCCAATGGACATCTAAGAAAAGGTCCTTAAGAACAAACATCTGTTCAAAAATGTATATGGTACCTTGCACCAAATACTTCCAAATGGTGACACCTTACCCTACATCCCGTTACACAAAAGATTGACACAATCCTTCAATATCACACAGACCTGGGACACATCTGTAGCAGGAACTTGCATGAATACCTTAAGACATACTACTAGTGTCCTAACATGATATATGATATCAGAGATGTACTGGAACAATGCAAAGTCTGTGAAAAGTACGCCCAAACCAAGGCACCTCCCAAGTCAGATGTACATGTATCCATCATACAACCCTTCAAGGTATGGTCATTGGATATTGTGAGACCAATGCCTGGCAAAAACAAGGGCAAGAAGTACATCATCACAGCTATTGACTATGCAACTAGATGGCCTGTGGCACAAGCCACCAAAGAGCACAAAGGCAACAATGTGAGACAATGTGAGACAATTTATTGGAAAAGAAATCATAGCTAAATTTGGGAAACCTGACCTCCTGATCACAGATGGAGGCACCAAACTTAAAGCCATTGACACCAATATTCATCTTGCCAATAATGGTATAAAACACATCACAGCCAGCCCATATCACCCTCAAGCAAATGGACAAGTAGAACAATTAAATAGCTTGCTTGTAGAAGCCCTCAGTAAGTTATCTGCTAACAATCCAAAGGCCTGGGTTGACATTCTGCCAACAGCACCCATGGTCTGTAGAACACAAGTCAACCGTAACACAGGTAAAAGCCTTTACAAACTTGTCTATGGACAAAAGCCCGCCCTTTTTAGTACAACCACAGGATCACAGTTACCTCTGCCCAAAAAGGTGCCAGACAACAGTGACCCCAACATACAAGGCGCTAGAAAAGACCAAGAGGAAATGGAACACAAAAGAGTCAAGAGGGAAGCAATCCCATTACAACAAGAGAGATTCCAAATCAGAGATAAAATCTAGGTTGTCAACCACAACCAGCATAAGTTAGATTCAGGGCTACGTGGACCAGGCATTATCATGGAAGTCAAGCCCAACAATACCTATCTCATCAAGGGAATTGGGGCCCAAACTGAACTAAAACATATTCACCATTACTAACTCTGCCTATGTAAGGCAAGAACAGCCCAGCGCAACTCCAGACTCCCTGTTCCCAACGCCAAACTGGATCAATACCAAGCTTGTGTCCCCAACACACTCAAGAAAATCCCTAAGGCTCCGCCTTCCAGCACCCCAGGAGGAGATGTCATAACATCTTTGATTACTCCCTCTCAGGGAATTGATGCCCCAAGTAGTTCACCAAATGAGTCATCAAATGGCTCACCAACTAATCATTAAGATGGTGGCTTCACTATCATTTGACCATCTATTATGGGGATCACATAATCCAGCTCCTAAGCAGAACACAACTTAAGTAAGCCTCATGACTTAAGAGGAACACTACTCAGATAAGCCCCATGACCATCAAGATATACATGGACAGCATGAGGCTTTCCATGATACTATATATTATCCTATATTCATATCCAATAAAGTATCATTCTCTTCTTAATCTTCCCCTTTATCTTGTTTATTGTACTTCCCAGAAGTATATACTTGACATTAACATGATTGTGTTGATCACACAGTTAGATGATAAAGAGGATGGCTTGATACTGGTAATGAGTCAAGCATCAAAACAAGGTATCCACCATAAGGGATCATCATCTGTTCATGTTGATGGATTTGGTAATTTGAGTTGACTTCCTAACCTGGCTTCAGGTGACTGGATAATTGGATTGCAGGTCACAAACCCGCTTACTTGGAACCTTGCTGGCAGGTTGAGCCTGCTGTTTCAACATTAGGTATATCTCCTCTGAGGCTTCAGGAAAAAAGAAAATATGCAAAAGGGAGGACTTTATCATCAAGCTGAGCATGTACTACCCACAGCTGATAGAATAACTTAGGACATGTTGCAAATGTTCCATCACAGAGCCAAGTCTCAGTGGCACACAGTTGCTCTAGATTATTATATGTGGTATAGCATATAATCCTTTCTTTTGTACCAGGTCTTTTAGTTAGGACGCACTTTTCAATTGGGTTTAGCTCTTGGTGTCTATCACAGATATACTTAACAAGTTTTTCATGATCAGGGAAAATTTCAATGTTCTCTTTGCTCAAGTGCTTGGTGGCCTTTAATTCCAGGTGAGTTGCTTTGATGTCTTTTGATACTGGGAACATTTGGAATAGGTACCACTTGAGCAGCTTCTTAATCAAAGTGGTGGGAGGCATGCAGGTATGTTCCCCCTTTTCCAAGGTAACTTTATCCCAACCTTGGGTTTTTAGGTGTGCTGGGCAGCTTCTTTCTTCATGTGTGAAATATTTGCTCTTACTTTCTTGCTTCTGATTATTACAGTTAAACACATAGCTATCACTGGCCATGCTTGGGCCACCTTTGACTGGTATTAATGGAAAGAATTTTGGGAATCTGTCATGAAATCTTGATCTATCAAGGTTGACTGATCCATATTCTCATCACTGAAGCTATGGGTCAACAATAGACGGGTCACTGCCAGGTGCAAGACATCTATTCCAGAATACAGCAAAACTATATCAAGACTATTATAGTTTGAAATCCTGAAGATACCTGAGAAATTCTGGTTCACAGGTCATTGGTCAATCCAGAAGCTTCTATAATTAAGTGCTAAACATTCAGGATTCTAAAAGCAGACGCGCTTCTGCCAGATGAAAATAAGACGGAATATTACAACATCCTGTTTCACTAAGAAATGGGACAGAAGACTGCCTGTGTTCATTGTGCATTAGACTGAGCGCAAGACAGGACCCTGTCCAATGGATGTCAACTTAGTTGGTCTCAACTAAGTCAAGGGATGTCTGGGCTTAAGTGGAGAAATTAGTAGCCTAGGATATCACCTCATTCCAAAGCCTTATTCAGGTTTGGAATCCAACTTGGGGGTTAAAACTAGTAGTTTGGGGATGATAGGCTAGCTCTTAATAGTTATCTGCAGCTAGACGCTAGTCTGGCTGCCATCTTTACACTATAAAAAGTCCTTCTAAGATCACTTGGAAGTCAGACAAATAATAACCATCAATATTTCTACTAATCAAATAGTAGTAGTGTCAAGTACAATATGTTGAAACAGCAGGCTTGACCTGCCAACAATATTTTAGGTAAGCGGTTTTGTGACCTGCAACCCAATTATCCAGTCGCTTGAATCCAGACTAGGAATTCAACTTGAATTGCTAAATCCAACAACATGAACAAATGATGATCCCTTACAGTGGATACCTCATTTTGGCGCTTGACTCATTACCAGGATCAAGCCACCCCCTTCACCATCTAACTGTGTGATCAACATTATCATATTACTGTTATCCATGACTCACATTAACTATATAATTATTATCTCTCAATAAAGAATATTATCTAGTTTCTAAATATTTTTCCCCTTATAACTCTGCTAAAACAGCACCGTTACAACATTGGTAGCAGAAGTAGGTTCCCCATCCTACTTTATTCCCCAAAATTTTCCTGTTGCCCGTACTTGCTGTGGCCAACAAATCCTTGATAGAATCATGTCTGGCCTCCCAGCCAACTGAACATTGTACACACCTGGTGCCAAGTTACCTGATGGTTTTGTCCTGTACCAGAATACGGTGATCTTACTGCCTGCCTTCAATGCCATGTCTGCACAAGGGTTCTTCCATACAGTTGCCACCATTTCACAACCAACTGACAAACACACCATGCCCACCTACCTAGCCCAAAGACTCCAAAACGCTACCTTGGAACCTTTTGCCGGGGCCAACAACAACAACACTGCCGCATGGATACAGTCTGCCCAGAGCAAGTTAGCCCAAATGGAAAGCCTCCAGCAATTTTGGATTGCAGAAATCTCCATCTGACTGACCCACAACGCTGGCACCTGGTGCAACAAGTGGCACAAAGAACATACTGAGAAGAACTGGGATACCTTCAAACAAGACTTCTTGGCAAGATTTGTGCTTAAGGACACCGCGCTCATGATCATACGTCAAGTAAAGAGCTTAACCCAGATGGGCACCATGAAGGAGCTCACCTGCGCCTATGAGGAACTCCAACTATGTGCACCATCTGACATGGCCTTTGACATCCCAGCCACACACCTCATGTGCTATGAAGCACTCAAATCACATGTAATGAGACACGTAAACCTGGTCCAGGTGACTAATCTACAGAGTCTGTATTGCAAGGCGGAGAAAGCAGAACAAACATCCAACACTCTTCACAAAGCGCAAACTGGAAAACAAGAAAGACCAAAAGACTCTCACTCAGCTGGGCGCTCCACTCAACCACCCCCATGAAACAACAGAAACAACACAAACCACAAACCCACAGGTTCAAATGGACATGGAAGTGGGAACAATGGCTTGTCAAATTTTACACATTTCCATGTCACTGCCACACAGGGCAAACAAGATAAGGGAAAAGCCCTGGGAGAGCATTAAGAAAGCCAAGATCTCCCCGCATAACTCCTGAATTGCCCAATAATGAGTATCAACCCAAGGAAAGGACAAATTTCCAATGATCCAAGTACCCTCAGAGGACCTGGTACTGTACACCATTGCCAGACATCCCAATAAACTGATGTCCTATCCTGTCTGTTTTTGTAGTTACACAGGCTTGGCACTCCTGGACTTGGGTGTGGATCAAACCCTAGTCAACAGCAGCTTTGTGGATAAGTTCAAGCTAACCACTAATTCTTTGCAGATTAAAAACGTGGTTTTGGCTGATGAACATTACATTGCTGTAACAAGGGATGTTACCCCCTTCTCTGTCATGCTCAAGAACCTGCATTCCACCATCCAGGGTCCTTTCATTGATTTTCCCAAGTTTGATGTTGTGCTGGGACTGTACTGGTTGCAAAGGAACAACCCTCACATAGACTGGGCAACCTCATTACTGACCATCAAACGTGAAGGCGTCAATCACCAGATCTACCCTGACTCAGTAGATCAACTCCTACGCAACCACGTCTTTGTGCACATTACAGAGACCCTGGAAAAAAGGAAACCCTGAAGATAATTGACTGGGACTCCTGCCAGTACAAGATCATACAATTCAAAGAACACCAGGATACCTCCACACCTCAGGATTGCAAAATTTTAGCCCGCCATCCATAAATCTTCAAGGAGGCTTTACCTGGGTTACCCCCAGAAAAAACATATTCAACATTCCATCCAACTCAAAGGAGCTGTACCCAAAGGACAATCTATCTACTGTCTGATCCCAAATAAAGATGACACCTTGCGCGCCTATCTTAAGGAAGCATTGGAGAAAGGACTTATCCGCCCTTCACAATCTCCCTTTGGGGCCGCTGTATTCTTTGTAGCCAAGAAGGATGGTACCCTGCATCTAGTCACAGACTAACAAGCCCTAAACAAAGTTACCATCAAGAAGTGCTACCCACTACCACTTATTGACAACCTCTTTGACACCTTGGGAGGAGCCACAGTCTTCTCCAAGATTGACCTAACTGCAGGCTACAATCAGATCTGTATTAAGGAGGAAGACATCCCCAAAACAGTCTTCTGTATTAAACACGGCTTGTACAAGTGTGTGGTACTCAACTTTGGTATAAAAAACGCCCCCTCAACTTTTGAAAACTTCATGAATGAGGTGTTTGCCCCTCACATAGGCAAGCACACCTTAGTCTACCTGGACAACATTATTCTCTATAGCCCCTTGGTAGAGCAGCACAACAAGGACTTAGAGGCAGTCTTTGCTACCATGGCACAACACAAGCTGCTTGCCAAACCCTCCAAATGTCAGTTCTTCCGCAAGCAACTGCCTTTCCTAGGACACATAGTCTCAAAAGACAGCATCAAACTCGACAGTCAAAAGATACAGGCCATCTGAAAGATGCCACCACCCAAGGACAAGTTGGAACTCTGCATATTCCTGGGGATGGTGGCCTATGTACACCACTTCATACCTGACTGTGGCGTCTTGACAGGCCCCTTATCCACCATAACTGGCGCCAAATCCAAGTTTTTTGAGCCCACCAACATGACCTCTGTTTTAGATGCCTCAAAGAGAAACTCACAACAGCACCTATCCTGCAATACCCCAAATGTGACAGGAATATCAAATGGAAACCAACGCCTCAGATGCATACATTGGGGGAGTACTACAAATCAAAAATAATGATGGTGACTTCCTGTCTGTAGCCTATGAATCACAAAAGTTGACAGATGGCAAGTGCTAATACCCTATCCACAACAAAGAACTGTTGGCCATTGTACACTGCCTAGTCAAATGGCACTGTTATATAGAACAACAGGAAGAATTCACAGCACTGACCAACCACAGGTCGCTCATACATTTCAAAACTCAAACAAATCTTTCCCGCCGTCAAGCCCGCTGGATGGAACTTTTAGAGAGATTCAATATGCTCATACAATACAAACCTGGTCCAGAACTTGCCATGGCAGACACACTCTTGCGCCTGTACATCCGTGCCACAAGAGGATAAAATGGGCTCAACCCAGACTGGTCCCTATTGGTACTTTGGACAAAGGACAAAGGCTTCCCCCTGGCACAACTGACATAACAAAAGAAATAGTCATTAAGAACAAGCATTTATTTGCAGACGTGTATAGAACCTTCCATTAAAAAATGTCCAACTGAACCACCATCCCTTATATTCCCACACATCAGCAAGTTGACACCATCCTACATTACCATATAGACCTAGGGCACACCAAGAGTTGCAACCTGTATGAGCTCCTTAAACACAAGGCCTGGTGACCAACCCTGTACTGTGATGTTCAAGAAGTCCTAGACCAATGTGAAGTATGCAAGAAATTTGCAAAAAGCAAAACCCCATCAAAATCAGTACTACCCATTTGCACGCAGCTACCCTTCAAGGTGTGGGCCCTAGACATTGTCGGCCTCATGCCAGGAAAACATAATGATAAGAAACTCATCATCACCACAATAGACTTTGCTACACAATGGCTAGTAGCCCAAGCAGTAAAGACTCAAACTGGCAATGATATGTGACAGTTCATAGGAAAAAAATAATCAGCAAGTTTGGAAAGCCAGAACTCCTGATAACCAACAGAGGCAAAGAATTGACCTCTGAAGACACCAATGTATACCTCGCTAAAAATGGGGTCAAACAAACTGTGGCAACACCATACCACCCTCAGGCCAATGGAGATGTGAAGCAGCTAAATGGCAGCCTTGTGCAAGCCTTGGCCAAGCTCACTTCCAGGAGACCTGATGGCTGGTATAAGCAGCCATCAACTGCACTACTTTTATGCCAAACTTGTGTGAACAGATCCACTGGGAAAAGCCCTTTTGAGTTGGTATATGGCACACAGCCCAATATCATTCAAGCACTATTAGGACCCAAGCTGGAGATTCCAAGCAAGGTTCCCCCTTGTTCAGATCACCAGGTCATAGAGGCCAATGATGATCAAACAGAAAGAGAAAACAAGTGTCTTCAAAAGACATTTGTCCTCATCCAAGACAGAAGTGAAGTTGGTGATAAAGTTTGGGTCATGAACGTTGACAAAAGCAAACTACAACCAAAAAAAGTAGTCCCAGCAATCATCCTAGAGGTAAACAAAAATAACACTTAACTTGTGCAAGGACTTGGAAAACGTAAACAAGACAAAATCCTCCACCATGATTGCCTGAGACCCTGCAAAGAAAGACAGAGATAGCACAAGACCACCCTACCCGCCACAGAACAACAGTTATTCCAGTATGGTGCCCGGGCTCCTGATAACCTCCCTGAAACCTACCCCCATAGGAGGCCAACCTTCAGTTGGGGGGTGTCAAAACAGAAGGCTCAACCCACCAACAAGGTTTTGAGTAAGCAGGTCCGTGACCTGCAATCCAATTGCTCAGCCACTCAAAGCCAGACTAGGAAGTCAACTCAAATTGCCAAATCTAACAACATGAACAAATGATGATCCCTTACGGTGGATACCTTGTTTTGATGCTTGACTCATTACTAAGATCAAGCCACCCTCTTCACCATCCCACTGTGTGATCAAAACTATCATGTTCCTGTTATCCATGACTCACATTAATTATATAATCATTATCTCTCAATAAAGAATATTATCTAGGTTCTAAATATTTTTCCCCTTGTAACTCTGCTAAAACAGTACAGTTACAACAAATAAGATTTTATTATTGATACTTTCAGAATCTTTCCAAACCACCTCTGACAGTATTGCATCCCAAATACCACATGACTCTTCCTTTACTTGGCTCCAGTAACAACGGAACTCCACCAGCTGCCGTAATTATCACACACTAATTGAAAAACATCTATCTTCATACAGATTTCCCAATATCAACATGCATAATACCTTTAATAGAAATCATAAATCTTCTTCAATAATGCAAAACCTTGACATAATCTCTTTGGGATCTTGAAGGAGCCCTTAATATTGCTTATATTATGGGCTTTTATTGCATCTCATGGCCCAGGAGGAGCATATTGAAAACCAGGAAAGTACTCATGTGGCTCATCATCTTCATTTTCACCAGGAGAGATCTCAGAGGAGGGTTTAGAAGAGGGTTTGTGAGAGGACTTGAAGCTTGCCTTTCTTTTCTTCTTGTTGATGGGATCTTCATCTCTCTCATACTTATACCAGCTATGGGAGATGAAACCATCATCAGAGTCCTTCTCAGAAGCTTAAGGTGTGAGGTTTTCTTTTTTTGTTCATCTTTTTTAGGCTGTTTTAAGCACTTTTTTTAGAAGAAGAAGCCTTAGGCTTAACAGTGTCCTTGTCAGTTTTTTAATTGGTTTTTTATTAGGCTGGGGTTTATTTGATTTATCCTATAAAGAAAAAGGGTTTACAGAAATAAATGTGAGTAAAGTATAGAAAAATGAAATTTAAAGATAAAAAATATCAAGTTTGGAGAATTATTGTATAGACTATTCAAAAAAAACCTTCAATATTATTAAAATATTCAGTTATTAGGCTTTTTATTAAGAAAAAGTTTAACAAAACTACATTTAAATGTTTAGTATCAAAATTTTAAGTGTTGGCAGTATTAAAATTTTGATTCTAGACAGTTGGCCTAAAATATTGTCTTAATTCTGACTGTTGACTTGTAGACAGTCAGCATTATTGAGGTAATTCACTATGTAAAAGACATATAACTCTTAATTAAAATTAAGATTGGGTTTAAAATCTAGTCTTAAATTAGGCTATTTTGGGTTTGTGCTATAATAAAGTTATATTAATATAACTTTTAAATACTAATGATAAGGAGCACTGTTGTAACTGTGTTGTTTCAGTAGAGTTACATGGGGAAAAATATTTAAAAGCTAGATAATAATCTTTATTGTGAGATAATGATTATATAGTTCATGTGAATCAAGGATAACAGGAACATGATTGTGTTGATCACACAGCTGGATGGAAGAAGGGGGTGGCTTGATCCTGATAATGAGTCAAGCGCCAAATTGAGTTATCCACCGTGAAGGATCATCATCTGTTCATGTTGTTGGATTTGGTAATTTGAGTTGACTTCCTAGTCTGGCTTTGGGTGACCGGATAGTCAGATTGCGGGCCACAAACCCGCTTGGTTAGAACCTTGCTGGCAGGTTGAGCCTGCAGTTTTGACCCACACACACCCCCGGCTGAAGGTCAGCCTCCTCTGGGGACAGGTTGTCAGGGAGGTCATCAGGAGCCCAGGCGCCATATTGAATCAATTGTTGTTTGGTGGTAGGCAGGGCGGTTTCTTGTTGTTTCTGTCTTGCTTTGCAGGGTTGTAGGCAATTGTGGTGTAAGGTCTTGTCTTGCTTGCATTTCCCAAGCCCTTGCACAAGGTAAGTGTTATTGTCATTTACCTTTAGAATGATTGCTGGTCCTACTTTCTTGGGTTGTAATTTGCTCTTGTCAACATTCATGACCCAGACTTTTTCCCTGACTTCATGTCTATTATGGATGGGCACAAATTTCTTTTATAAGTGTTCCTTTTCTTTGGCTGCTTGTTTGCTGTTGGCCTCTACTACTTGAGGATTGGAGCAAGGAGGAACTTGACTTGGTATTTCCAGTTTAGGTCCTGTCAATGCTTGAATGATATTTGGCTGTGTGACGTATACCAGTTCAAACGGGCTTTTCCCGGTGGATTTGTTCACTTGGGTTTGGCACATAAGTAACACAGTCAGTAGCTGCTTATACCAGTCTTCATGTCTCCTGGCGGTGAGTTTGACTAGGGCTTGCACGAGGCTGCCATTTAGCCACTCTAAATGTCCATTGGCCTATGGATGGTATGGTGTTGTGACAGTGTGTTTGACCCCATTTTTGGTGAGGTACACATTGGTGTCTTTGGAGGTCAATTCTTTGCCCCCATTGGTTATCACAAGTTCTAGCTTTCCAAACCTGCTGATTATTTCCTTGCCAATGAATTGTTGGACGTCGTTGCCAGTGTGTGCCTTCACCGCTTGGGCTACTAGCCACCTTATCATAAAGTCAATAGCTGTGATGATGTATTTTTTGTTGTTTTTCTTTCCTGGCATGGGGCCCACAATGTCAAGAGCCCATACTTTGAATGGTAGTTGGGTTTGAATGGGGAGTACAGACTTAGGCGGGGGTTTGCTTTTGACAAACTTTTTGCAAACCTTGCACTGTTCTATCAGTTTCCTGGACACTGCGGTATAAGGTTGGCCACCAGGCTTTATGCTTTAATAATTTTTATAGATTTTGGCTCTTAGTATGTCCAAGATCTCTGTGGTAACAAAGAATGGTATCAATTTGTTGATGTATGGGGATGTAGGGAATGATTGTGCCATCCAACATTTTTCTGTGAAGAGTCCCGTATACGTCAGTGAAGAGATGTTCATTCTTGATGACTGTTTCTCTGGTGAGGTTGGTTGTGCCTGCAGGTGTCACAAGTGACAAACTCCTGTCAACTATGATAATCAAAAGGCCTCAACTATGGGAGTCAAACCCTGATGCCCCATGGGCCGCCCGCAGTTTTTGGGGTTTGAATCAGAATTGGATTCAACTTCAGAGAATCTCCTGAAGCCTGATGAACCAAGTTTGCCTACAACAATGCCCCCCGCGCTAGAGGTCCCTGTTAACCCAACCAATCAACAGGCCGGGTTATCCACAGACCCTGGAATAACCCAGGCCTCTACAGAAGAAGAAACAAAGATACCTTCTATAAGAAACGGGCCACCCAGAGATGACCCATCCTGTGACCTGGTTAAGGAATTGGAATACTCTAGTTGCAAGTCAGCCAATGAAATAACCCCCGCAATTGTTGCCACCAAGAGCTGTGAAGACCTAGTAGATGGGGAAACCCAGGCCATGAAAATCTTTGAAAGTTTTGCCATGACAGATGGGCATACTTATACCCTGGGCCACCAGGAAGATGCCCATTGTCATCCTTGCAATAAAGTGACATGAACCTTTGGTTCAACCAGATCATACCATACTTGTTATTAGTTTTACTTCATCTACAGTCTACTCCTAGCGGCTCTGCCCCACGTGTTCACCTACCCCAAGAAGCTGCAAACCAGCCGCCTAAACTTTCCCGTCCACCAGGAGCTCCCTTTGGCCCAGTACATTTTACCAAGTACCCACCCAAACCGGTGTATTCAGAGTTTACTCTGGAGGAGATCCTAATCCACAACCCTGAAGCTAGGACTAGAGAGACTGAAGTCCTTTACAGAGAAGGCACCAAAATTATCTGGCCCCCTCTGCTATTCCAAGACAAATATAATTTCCTGCCCGCATATTTGGTCCCAATGACGCCGCCCCTCACCCCTTGGCACAACCGCCCGCAAGAATCTGTTGCTGCTGATGAATCCACTTCCACCCAAATATTTGGGGTGATGTATATCACCCTCACTGGGTTTATTGATTCCATGGTACCTACAAGCGGACCTTGGGCAATCCTTGGGAAATTGTTATCTTATATTGTAAAGTTAGCTCCAATCCTGTGGTGGGCTCTCCCTGCTGGGCCTGCGGGCTGTCTGCCCGTGAGTCCTCAGGAACCCCCCGCAGGTTGGATCCCTGACAGCAGGGAACCATTTGTCTTTTTTATGTAGCACTAGGAGAGGCCAGTCTGGGTTGAGCCCATTCCCTCCCCTTGAAGCGCGGACATACAGACGGGATAGGGTGTCTGCCATGGCAAGCTCAGCCCCGGGCTTATATTGGATAAGCATGTTAAAACTTTCTAATATTTCTATCCACTGCGTTTGGTGACATGACAGGTTTGCTTGTGTCTTGAAATAGATGAGCAACTTGTGATTAGTTAGTGCTGTGAATTATTCCCGCCATTCCAGGTAACAGCGCCATTTGACTAGGCAGTGTACAATGGCCAGTAGTTCTTTGTCGTGGATTGGGTATTGACACTTGCCATCTGTCAGTTTGCGCAACTTGTAGGCTACAGGCATGAAGTCACCATCACTATTCTTAATTTGTAGTACTCCCCCAATGGATGCATCTGAGGTGTTGGTTTCCATCTGGTACTCTCTGTCTTGTTTGGGATATTGTAAGATGGGAGCTGTTGTGAGCTTTTCTTTGAGACGTCTAAAACAGAGGTCACATTGGGGGGTCCATACAAACTTTGACTTGGCGCCTGTTATGGCAGACAAGAGGGCAGTCAAGACGCCACAGTTGGGTATGAAGCGTTGTACATAGGCCACCATTCCCAATAAGATGGGTAGTTCTGACTTGTCCTTGGGAGGTGGCATTTTGCAGATGGCTTGTATCTTCTGATTGTTGGGTTTGATGCCGTCTTTTGAGACTATGTGTCCCAAGAAGGGTAGTTGCTCTCAGAAGAATTGGCATTTGGAGGGCTTGGCCAACAGTTTGTGCAGTGCCAAGGTTGCAAAGACTTCCTCTAGGTCTTTAGGGTGCTGTTCTACCGAGGGGCTGTAGACAATAATATTGTCCAAGTACACTGGGGCATGTCTGCCTATATGTGGCGCAAACACTTTTTTATGAAGGTTACAAAGGTGAATGGGACATTGGTCATGCCAAAGTTGAGTACCATGCATTTGTAGGAACTGTACTTAGTGCAGAAGGCTGTCTTGGGGATGTCTTCCTCCTTGATACAAATCTGATTGTAGCCTGCAGTTAGATCAATCTTGGAGAAGACGGTGGCCCCTCCCAAGGCGTCAAAGAGGTTGTCAATCAATGGCAGTGGGTAACAATTCTTAATGGTGACTTTGTTTAGGACGGGATAGTCTGTGACCAGGCGTAAGGTACTGTCCTTTTTAGCCACAAAGAATATGGCGGCCCCAAAGGCAGACTGTGAGGGGCAGATAAGTCCTTTTTCCAGCGCCTCCTTAAGATAGGCGTGCAAGGCGTTGTCCTTGTTTGGGGTCAGTTGGTAGATGGGACGTGCCTTGGGTACAACCCCCTTGAGTTGGATAGAGTGTTGGATGTGCTTCTCAGGGGGTAGCCCGGGTAACGCTTATTTAAAGATTTCTGGGTGACAGGCAACAATGTTGCAATATTGAGGCGTGGAGGTATCCTGGTGGTCCTTGAAGTGTATGATTTCATACTGAAAGGAATCCCAGTCAATTGCTTTCAAGTTTTCCTTCTTGTCCAAAGTCTCTGTGATGCAAACAAAGACGTGGTCACATAGGAGTTGGTCCACCAAGTCAGGATAGATCTGATGGTTGACGCCTTTACGCTTGATGGTCAACACAGAGGTTGCCCAGTCCATGTGGGGGTTGTTTTTCTGTAACCAGTCTAGTCCCAGTACAATGTCAAACTTAGGGAAGTCAATGACGGGACCTTGGATGGTGGAGTAGAGGTTCTCAAGAATGCCAGAGAAGGGGGCAGTTTCCTTTGTCACGTCAATGTGATGTTCATCAGCCAGGACCACATTTTAAATCCACAAAGGATTAGTGGCCAGCTTGAATTTATCCACAAAGCTGCTGTTGACTAAAGTTTGATCTGCGCCTGAGTCCAGGAGTGCTGAACCTGTGTAACTGCAAAAGCGGAAAGGGTAAGACATCAATTTATTGGGATGTCTGGCAATGGTGTATAGTACCAGGTCTTCCAAGGGCACTTGGATCATTGGGCATTGGTCCACGTCCTTGGGTCGGTATTCATTGTTGGGCAAGTCAGAAGTTGCGTGGGGAGAGCTTGGCTTGCTTAGTGCTCTCCCCGGGCTTTTTCCTCATCTTGGTTGCCTTGGGTGGTGGTGACACGGAAATGGGTGCAATTTTCCTGCCTGTCATTTCCATTTCCATTCCCATTCAAACCTGTGGGTTTGTGGTTGTTGTTGTTGCCGTTGCCTCCAGGAGGTGGTTGAGAGGAGTGCCCGCTTGTATGGGAGTCCTTGGGCCTTTCTTGTTTCCCAGTCTGTGCCTTGTGTAGAGCGTTAGATGTTTGTTCTGCTTTCTCTGCTTCACGGTACAGGCTTTGCAGGTTGGTTACCTGGTCCAGGTTCACATGTCTCATTACGTGCAACTTGAGGGCGTTGTAGTACATGAGGTGTGTAGCTGGGGTGTCAAAAGCCATGTTGGATGGGGCACAGAGACAGAGTTCCTTGTAGGCGCGGGTGAGCTCTTTAATGGTGCCTGTCTGGGTCAGGTTCTTTACTTGGCGTATGATCATGAGCACTGTATCCTTAAGCACAAATCTTGCCTAGAAGTCTTGTTAGAAGGTATCCCAGTTCTTGTCAGTGTGTTCTTTGTGCCACTTGTCACACCAGGTGCCAACGTCATGGGTCAGAAAAATGGAAATCTCCGCAATCCAGAATTGCTGTGGGCATTCCATTTGAGCCAGCTTGCTTTGGGCGGACTGGATCCATGCGGCAGCATTGTCATTGTTGGCCCCAGCAAAGGGCTCCAAGGCGGCGCTGCAAAGCCTTTGTGCAACATAGGCGGGCATGGTGGTTTTTTCAGCTGGTTGCGGCATCAAGGAAGGTGCCTGAAAGAGCCCTTGGGTGGACAGGGCGTTGAAGGCAGGTAGCGGGATCACTGTGTTTTGGTAGAGGACAAAACCATCAGGTATCTTGGTACCAGGAGTGTACGGAGTCCAGTTGGGCAGGAGGCCAGATATAATTATGTCAAGGATTTGTTGGCCGCGGCGTGTGTGGGCAACAGGCTGAATTTTTCAAGATAAGGTAGGATGGAGAGACTACCTGTGCTCCAATGTTGTAACTGTGTTGTTTTAGCAGAGTTTCACGGGGAAAAATATTTAAGAGCTAGATAATAATCTTTATTGAGATATAATGATTATATAGTTCATGTGAATCAAGGATAGTAGGAACAAGATTGGTGATCACACGGCTGGATGGAAGAAGGGGGTGGCTTGATCCTGATAATGAGTCAAGCGCCAAATTGAGGTATCCACCGTGAAGGATCATCATCTGTTCATGTTGTTGGATTTGGTAATTTGAGTTGACTTCCTAGTCTGGCTTTGGGTGACCGGATAGTTGGATTGCGGGTCACAAAGCCGCTTGGTTGGAACCTTGCTGGCAGGTCAAGCCTGTGGTTTTGACAGCACCTTTTGGGGAAGCTTCAAATATGGAATTGGGAGAGAAGAGAAGTATCTTTTATTGGATAATATTTTACACTTATATAGATTGGGCTGTGGCAGAGATTTAGTTGGATCAAACCTAGGGGTTGGTCATGTGCGGGATGGGTTCAAGCCACTGGATACTTAGATTGTCATGTGATATTGCTTGGTTACCATTCTTGGTATGTCAAACAGTATATTGGAAGGCCATCAAATCAGGCAATGGTTGGATGTTAAGTATTTTGGCGGTAGCCAGAATACTTGTACATCCAGACCCTTGACACACACACCCTTAAGGGGTTACTCTGGTACATCAGGAGGGGGCTTTGTTTTAACGGCTGCTGCCTGATGCTCCTGGAGCTGTTTACTAGTTGGAACCAGTCTGGTCTAGTGTTCTCCTTTACTAAGGCGGAGACGGGTTCTGTGATATTTTTTGACAATTGGGGTTTTGGCACCTTAGAATTTTACTAGATAGGTGTTGTGATCTGGTCTGTACTTGATAATACTTCCTGGTCCCCTGTGTACTGAGTCTAGTTTCTTTCTGTTGCCAGCTAGAACCCAGACGGGGGAGTTGATGGGAAGTGGTTCCTCTGTGGAGGTTACCTTTTGTGTTTTTAGCCTTTTTATTTCTGCTATTTTAGCTTTGAGGCGTATGTGTTGTAGATTTGGTACTTGTTATACTGTGAGGGGTTTCCCGGGGGGATCTTTATGTATGGCTACTTGTTGTGGGTGATTATTTCTGGTTTGTATCCGTAGGTTAGCTCAAACAGTGAATAGCCTGTTCCTTGATTGGTGTAGACCCGGGATACTAGTAATGCATGTTTCACATATAGTGGCCATGTGTCTTTGGCTTTGCCATCCATTATTTTCTCTAGGGTCCTTATAAGGCTGCCATTTAGGTGTTCCACTCTGCCATTGGCCTGTGGCCTGTATGGAGAGGTTGTGGAATGTTTAATGTTTTTGGATTTTAAGTTGTTGTTTACTACGTGACCTGATAACTTGGTTGCTCCATCAGTTATGATGTATTCTAGAGTACCGTAGTTGGCTATGATTGCATTGTTAATGAATCAGTATATGGTTTCTGCTTTATGGTCCTTTGTTGCCCATCAGATGGGCCAGCGTGTGGCAAAGTTGATAGCTACAATTAAGAAACATTGGTTTATCTTTATTTCTAGGAAGGGGCCCACTACGTCCAGTCCCCAAACCTTGAATGGTTCAGGGTCTGGTACTGGGTTAACTGTTGGCTGGGGAGCCTTAGTGCTGGTGTATTTCTTGTACACTGTGCACTTTTTCAGAACATCAACTATATCCTGTTTTAGGGTGGACCACCATAATATCTCTTTTAATGTGAGGTATAGGTTGTTAGCCTTTGTATGTTCTAGTAGGCAGTGATGTCTTAATATGGTGTCAACTCTTTGTGCAAGTGGGATGTAAGGGACATGTTTGGTGTTAATGATTTGGTATACAGTGCCATTTGATACATGAAAATACTTTTTGGTGCAATATGTCAATTCAAAAACGCCAGAGCAAAAGACGCCATCTCAAAAAATTTCAAGATGGTGTTGTGATTTACATCAGCAAAACTAAAAAAACTTAATAAAATTTATTAAATAGTTATTTTTTATATATTGGTTTCTAATACAGCATCTCAAAAAACCGCATCACAGAAACACTATCTCAAATCAAAATAAAAAGAGTGTTATCCAAATAAGATTTTTTAATTATAAAAACACTTAATAAATATCCTAAAATAC
The DNA here is from genome assembly GCA_014839935.2 of Entomophthora muscae. Taxonomy (NCBI): domain Eukaryota; kingdom Fungi; phylum Entomophthoromycota; class Entomophthoromycetes; order Entomophthorales; family Entomophthoraceae; genus Entomophthora; species Entomophthora muscae. The sequence continues at coordinate 213,613 of QTSX02005072.1, read as the reverse complement.
GCCATCACAAAAAACTGCACCATAAAAATGCTATCTCAAATCAAAATAAAAAGTCTATTATCAAAATAAGGTTACCAAAACTTTGCAAATTCAACTTCAAAGCTAGCCAGCTTTAAGCGCTGCCGCGCCGCTTTCTACAATTAAAAGCGCTGCCGCGCCAACTTGGGATAGTCTTGGGCGCTGCCGCGGCGGCGTCTTACTATTAAATTTAGCGCCGCGGCGGCGCAAAATTTCAATCCCCAACATAAAAACTCCACTAATCAACAATATTTCCATAAGCACTAAATTTAGAAGATAATTACAACAATTAAAAACTTAATATAATAAAAAATAAGAACTAAAAAATAATAGAAACAATAAAAAAGAGGATAGGCAAAGCAAGTTTATTGCAATAAAAGGCAGGCTATGTGGGATTAGTCCCTTGTGTTGCGGCGCCTCCATGCTGCTTAGCAGAAGAGTGGCAGGAGGAGAGGACTGGCGGTTGGTGGGGCAGGGATGCTTGGCGGTGCGCTGGATGGTAAACACTGGGCGCTCATGGGTGGGCATCATGTAGTGGTTGTTGTCCAGGCGCTGGCGCATGTGAGCCAGGATCACCAGCATTTGGGCCCAGGACAACTGGGAGTTGCGCGACATAGAAGACCAGTTGCACAGGGGAAGGCAGATCTGACTGACTGGCACCAAACGGCCCCAGCCACTACAAGCGGAGAACACAGCACCTATAGTGAAGCAGTCCATCAACGCATCTTCCATGTAGGAATAGGATAGGGGCAAAGGGACGCAGAGCTGGTAAGCCAGGGAGCGGTAATGCTCCAGGCAACAACCAGTGTACCTGGGCTGGCCAGGCTGATAACTTTTGGGAGGATATCACATAAAGTGGCAAGTTGCAGCAGCCAAAGGAAGGTAGAGAGAAGCATTGCCAGTGGTAATGGCTTGAAGATATGCCTTGAACGTGGCAGAGAAGCAACAGTTGGTATTGGCTTGGACAGGCAAGTCCAAGGTTTGATGGAAGCTGGGATCTGCTGCAAGCTCAAGAGCCCAAACCCAAGCCACCTTGTCAATATACTCATTGCAGACAGCAATGGTATGCTCATGTTGCGCAGAAATCTCACTGGGGGGCAGGATAGCTGACTGCAGCCCTAGACGCACCTCAGCGGCCAAACAGGAGGCATCATACCGGCCGTGGTATAACCCCCCTGCCTGAATTGGGGTCATTGCATCCTTGTTGGAGTGTAGCACCTGTACAAAGCTGTACATTGTCTCCTTGTGGTGGCAGATCCCAAACTTGCTAAGGAGGTTGGGGTAGTCCACCACCACAAGGTCAGAGTTGCAGCAGGCGCGGAGCATTGAAGATGGGGTAGGGGGAGGCGCGCCACTGGAAGGAAGGCGTTGAGGAAATGGGTGCTGAGCACCAGAAGGATTGCTGCTGGGTGGCGCATTGCTGACAGGAAGAGGCTCCTCAAACATGGAGTCCTTGTCAAGGAAATCCCCAGCACTAGAGTTTGGCGCAGTACTACGCTCAGAGGCCGCCGCAGTGGTTGTGCAGTCCTGTTCGCAAAACTGTGAGTCACTGGCCCAAAGTCAATTCAAGAAAGCAATACAAACTGAGTGCGGCATTTTTTGAAAAGTGCGCTGCTCTGCTTTGTCCATTGAAGCCATCATTTTGTTGTAGGCTTGGCGCATGTTGGTGTTGCTGTTGTTGTTGGTGTTGGGATTAATCTTGGAAAGAAAGAAAGTGGTGTTTGGTCAAATGGGGGGGATATGTTGGAAATTTTGACCAATCAATGATGCCAATTATGATGGAGCTCACGGATTAGGATTACAGCAGCCAACTCCATAAATTAGCAGTATAAAATCAATGATACCAATTATGACGGAGCTCACGGAATAGAATTACTGCAACCTCATTGTCATAAATTTATAATATAAAATTTATATATATTCAATTGGTAGTAGATTTTGGATCATTACTGTAGAATATCCAATGACATGCGCCGCCACGCCATCTCTATCATACATAAAGCGCCACCACACCACCCAAAAAAAGCTCCAGGCGCCGCGGCGCTGCCTTGAAAATATTTTGGATGCCATGGCGCCGCTCTACTTTTACATCAAGCGCCGCTGCGGCGCTATTTTTGAATCCCCAAAATGGTTATCTAATTATTAATCATATTTCTAAGCACTAGTCTCAATAGTATAATTGAAAAAAGCTGTTTTGGATTGGTAGTAGATTTAAAATTGTAAAGACAAAATCCAACCTACTGAAAAGCAGCGCTGCGGCGCCTAAGCTTTAATTAAAATGGCAAGGCGGTGTGTTCTTTGATTTTTTTGTCATTATATCTTACTTTTATGTGATTAATCCAAGCCTTTCCCTTATTAATTGGGAATAAAATATGGTATTAATTTAAGACCTACATAATAAATTAACCCAAATTAGTGCCACTTTGATAGTACTACCCCTCTGCAACACAGTCATTCAAAAATACACCTTTAATATGCTAGCCTTATTCCTTATCATAGTGTGAACTTTGCTATTTGGGTTTCAATAATACAATCTTTTACTAGTGATTTTATTTAGTAATGAGGGTATTTCTGTTGTGCAAAATGTACCCATTACAAAATCTACCAAGTAACTAAGCGTCCAATAGGAGTGGCGCCCACCAATGTGGCACTAGGAATAACCTGTTTTAGCATGTGGTGTCATAGGACGCTATAAAGAGCACGCCATCAAAAATTGACTGTTTCCACTTTTACAAAGTACAGTTCAGCGCCAAATCTCAATTAAATAAAAAATGTAAGAAACTATCTGAAACTTTGCGTTTATGTATTTTTTTATCTCCTCTAAATAAATGGGTACTTTTTAACCCCAGTTGTATAAGCTAGTTTTAAAAATATTCAAGTTTTACTCTTTGGCCCGGTTGAGGTAGCTCCACCAGAAGTTTGTTAATTTAATATAAAAATGGTCAAAAACACTATATTTTTGAGCTACAGCATCTCAATTACGTCAATTTGAAAACGCCATTTCACTTGCAAGTTTTCAGTCAAAACTCACAGTTTTGCATACTTGCGCTACTGATAAATTTTTAATTTTTACAGAATAAAAAACATAATAATTTTGATGGTATATAATTTGAGAGTTTCTCTATAATTCCATGTAAAAATATTGACTACTTATATATTTAACACATTCTCATTTTTCTCTTTAAAAATTGTCCCCAAATTTGAACTTTTCTGACGCAAATTTGCTCTTAGATGCCTCCCAAGCCTACCACCAACGTTACCCTCAAGGCTCCCAAGAGCACGGCCGCTCCCGCTCAGGCAAGAAAGACCAAGGCTACCCTGCCAAGCAGACTCCTAAAGAAAAAACGCGTGCCAAGACCCCCACACCTTCCCCTGAGCCTGAGGCTGATAGCCCCACCCCCTCCCCACTCTCCCTTTGTCTACTCCCCCTCTGATCTCCAGGAGGAGCACATTCACTCCAATGATGAAGATGAGAATGAAAGAGTCTCTGAAAGCAACTCTGGTGACCATGGTTTTGCAGCCTCAGAGGAGGAGCCTATCCTAGAGTGGGACCTACATGCAGTTGCCAATATCTGCAACATCAATGGGCAATTTATAGCTCCGTCTATTTTTCCTGACTTGTTTCCCATTATGACCAAGAAGGGGGGTGCTGGCTTTGTCAAGGACGGCTTCCTTTTCATATGCAATGACCAGAAAAAAAATGGCAAACCATTACTACAAATGTGATAGTCCAGGTTGCCCCGCGCAATTAACTACAATTGGGTTTACCCAAGTCAAGGAGCTCACCATTGAGCATGACTGTTTGGGCTCTGATATGATTCTTTACTATCTAATGTGCTGGTACCTTTGCCAAGCCACTTCTTTCAACAAGGACTTGACTTCAACTGAGCTGGTAACTCATGCTCTCCTTTACCTGAATAAGGATCAGAGAGAGGAGGTTGGAGAAAAGACCAGACTCCAATGGTATGTGACTGATCAACAGTCAATTGATGCCAATATTGGCATCAGCGCTAGAAGTATCAAAGAGCTTGTACTTTTGGAAGTCCAGAAGACTACCATGCTTGGAAAGCCCTTTTTGCTACACAATGACAGGCAAGGTTCACCAAACTGTATTTTGTGCTTTTTGACACAAGAGGATCTTGTACACCTTTTAAAGTGTGATACCTGGTTTGCCAATGGGACTTTTGCCTCTTGTCCTAAGCTATTTTATCAGCTTTGGGCCATCCATGGTCAGGTCAATGAACATACAATTCCCTTTGTCTTCTTCTTTCTCCCTAATAAAAGGGAAGAGACTTACATCCACGCCTTGAATATACTCAAGCAAAAACTGGATGCCATCTTGCCTACGCTATAAGAAGAGCCAACAGAGAAAAGGGGCCGCAAGAAGAAGAAGGTCAGCCCAGAGGCTAACCAAGAGCAACAGGCCATAACCAAAGAAACGCCTGAGTCCCTTCCTTATCATACCACGTTGATAGTTGACTTCAAGGCTGCACAGGCTAACGCTTTTATCAAAGTATTTAGGAGCAGGCCCCAAGGCTGCTTCTTTCACTACCGCCAGGCTCTGCGCAAGAACCTGATGAAAAACCCAGCCCTCAATAAGCTGGTATACAAAGATGGCACAAAGGAGGCCAGAAATATATTCAATTGCTTTGCTGCTCTGGCCATGGTCAGAAAGGAAGAGGTTAACCTTTTTTACAACAAGCTTCTCAATGATGATTACATTCTTGGGAACCAAGAAGCCTTCACTCCTTTCATACAGTATTTTGAGCACCAGTGGGTAGGTGTATTCAAGGGACATCACCGCATCTGCAAGGGCGGCAACTCAATTAACTGGAACTGCTATAAGCAGGTCAAAGCCAGCGTAACTAAGACCACCTCCTCACTTGAAGGTTGGCATAACCAATTTTCCCGCCTGGTTAAGGCAAAAAAGCCTATGTTCAATATGATCATCAAGAAGCTTAAGGTCCAGCATGCACACAGGGATTAGCTATATTTCCAGGCCTTCAAAGGCAAAGCTTTTATAGCCAAGCATGCTGGCCAGCAGGTCAAGTTTGCAAGTGTTACAAGAGCGGCTTTGGCCTATTACACCAGAGAGGGCCGCCTTACCCATCTCAAAGGCATTGCCACAGCCCTTGGATCTAATTTATAATCCACTTTCTTTAACAATAAACTTCTTTTTTTCAAATATTTGTTTTTAACTTTTAATATGTATATACATGTTTAATATAGTGTTAAAATTTAATACAAAAATAGCACCGTTTTAGGATGTGTTGACTTTGGAGCTTTGCACACTATAGTTGGTATTAGCTGACCCCATATTTTTATTGCAGATTTGAAATTCTTGGATGATTTTGAGTCTATTCAAATGTTTTTTTATAGTTTTTGAAATGTTCTTTGGGCTTTTATCAATATTTTAAGTTATCTGGTGCAGTTTAGCCATAAATCCGAGATGGCGTTTTTAAGATGGTGTCTTTCTAGATGGCGTTTTTGAGATGGCGTCTTTCTAGATGACGTTTTTGGACACATTTTTGATATGGCGTCTTTCTAGATGGCATTTTCAAGATAGCGTCATTCAAATTGATGTATTGTACCTACTTTTTGTTCCTTACTAATGTACTGTGGATCAGTTGGTGTGTTGAGAGGTCTTTCCCTTTGGTTTTATACTCAGTGTTGTATAGGTTTGGCCAGTCAGGGTCCAGGTGGTCAGGATGATCCTCTCTAGGCTGACATAGTCTAGAGAGAGCATCAGCCGTGACCAGCTCTGCCCCCTTTTTGTATTGTATGTCCAAATTAAGCTGCTCCATCAGGGACATCCATTTGGCTTGTTGCTGTGCAAGTGCGTTCTGAGTTTTGAAATAGATTAAAGATTTATGGTCAGTTAGTACTCAGACATTTAAATGTCCTTCTAAGTAAAATCTCCATTTCTTGCATGTGTGATGTATTGCTAGCAATTCCTTATTGTGTATTTGGTATCTATGCTCAGTATTGGTTAGTTTTCTGCTTTCATAACATACTGGCAGGAAGTCTTGCTGCCCTGGCTGGCGGATGTGCAGGAATGCACCAATGGCAGTGTCACTGGCATGTGACTCAAGCTTGTAGCACCTGTTGTTATTAGGATATTGCAAGATTGGTGCTTCAATCAAGGCTTGTTTTAATAATTGGAAATTCTTGTTGCATTCTGGTGTCCAGATGAATTTCTTTTTAGCATTACCCTTGGTTAAGTCATTGAATGGTGCAGTGAGTTTCCTGCAGTCTTTGATGTATTTCCTTAGGTAAGCTACCATTCCAAGAAAGCATCTAACTTGTTTAACAGAGGTGGGTCGTTGCATGATATTTATGGCTTTTATTTTGTCTGGATCTGCTTTGATGCCACTGTCAGAGACAATGTGGCCCAAGAACAGGATTTCCTTTTCCGTAAATTGGCACTTACTTGGCTTTGCATAAAGTTTGTGCTTTGCAAGTCAATCAAGTGTCTTGCGGACATGTGTGAGGTGTTCCTCTTTTGTTTTTGATAATATAATGATAATGTTGAGGTAGCATAATGTATTTGAGAGGCCATTTAGCACTTGGTTAATTATTGTGACAAACGTTACGGGAGCGTTGGTCATCCCAAAGTTCATTACCCTACACTCAAAGGATCCAAATTGCGTACAGAACGCAGTCTTTGGTATGTCCTTTTCCTTTACTTCAACTTGGTTGTAACCTGAGGTGAGGTCAATTTTGGAGGAAAATTTGGCTCCTGAGAGTCTTGCAAACAGATACTCTATAAGTGAAAGAGGGTATTTATTCTTTACTGTGCTTTCATTTAGTGCTCTGTAGTCAGTTACTAGACGCAGAGTGCCTTCCTTTTTCTTTACAAAGAACACTGCTGCCCCACGGGGATTCAGACGGAGAAATGAATCCTTTTGCTAGATTGTCCTCAATGTGTGTTTTGAGGGTTTGGGTCTCCATAGGAGAGCGTCTGTAGAGGGGTGCAGGTTTGGGCACAGCTTTACATAGGTCAATGCCATGTTTGACCTCTTTTTTGGGGGTAACTCTATGAGTTCTTCTTTGAATACATGGGTGTATTCATTTAGGAGTGCCGCAAGTTCTGGGCAATAGATTTTTGCTGTTTGTATATTATTAAATTCAGTGTACTTCATTGTGTGGAGGGTACTGTATTTTTTTAGATGTTCTGAGTTGTCTTGGTTTATGACCTGGAAAAATACTGTGTCTCTTAGAATGAGGTTTTTGGGTTCTTTGAGGATGTTAAAATTGACTCTGTTGCATTTGATGGCCATGGTTTTTGTTTTTCAATATACACTGGGGTTCACTTGGGTGAACCAGTCCATGACTGCTACAATGTTGTGGTTTATGTTGTTCATTAAAAGTCCTTTGATGGACGTTTATATTCCTTGGAGGTCAATTCTGAAGGGAGTTGTTTTGCCTTTGAGTAGAACCTTTGATTTATCTGCCATTCTGGTGTATTTGAAGTTGGATTTGACAACTGGTATTTTGTACTTGGTTACAAATGGTTTGCTGACCATAGAGTGTTGTGCACCAGAGTCAAATAAAATTTTATGTGTATGTGATTTTTAAGTGCATGGATAGACAAGAAGTTGGGAGCAATCTTTAATTTGTATGTTCATAAAAATGAAGGATTGCGGGACACGTGGGATGCAAGCAGCAAAGTTTGTGCCTTGGTACAGTTTCTTGTCAAGTTGGGGGGAGACAGGGGCACTTAAGCCTGTTCCCCCTCCTCTTTTCCCTGTTCCTCTGTTTCAAGACCTTTGAGGTCAGAGAATGTGGGGTCAGATTCATAGTGTGTTGCTATTTCAGCATTGTTTACTTTGGTGGTGTCCTCTTTATTGGGGCGGGGGCAGTTTGCACTTTGGCTGCAATTGTCATTGTTGCAATTGGAGTTGCTGTTGCTATGATTGGTGTTTGGCATTTATTGCCATTGGAGTTTTCTCTTCCATTGCCATTTGAGGAGCAATTGCCGTTGCGTGCAGCATACTCCATGTTTGCGCGTTTTTCCATGTGGTTGGCTTCTGCAATGAGCGTGGGCATGGAGGTGTTGGCCTCTGGACAGATGAGGGCAGCAATAGAGGGTTTCATTCTGTTGATGAATGAGGCTCTGGTATGTACTTTATCAGCCTGTGCTGAGTTATGGATTTTGCGGTGTATTTCCTCAAATTCATTGGCGTAAGCTGTGATAGTGGTATTCTGAGTAAGATTTCTGAGCTGTATTGCAATGTCTTGGAGGGATTTGGTGGTGCAGAAATTGTGTGTGATGTCCGCTTTGAACTCTTCCCAGTTGTCAAGCTGGTTGTTGGTTTGTGAGCCAACCCAGGTGGCAAACCAGTTAGCTGTGGCCCTGTACAGGCGCTTGCTGGCTTCCTGGACCCATTTCTCATGGGGGATGTGGCTGGCGCGGATTTTAGTGGCTGAGTGGTCTAGCCAGTTGATGACGTTTTCTTTGTTTTTATCAAAGAACTTGTTGATACCAATGTATTTGGTGTTGGTAACTTCACCTGTGATAGGTGGTTGTGCGTTTGTTTGTTGTTGAAGAGAGTGACTGTATTAAATTATCTTGGCGCATGCTTTGGGCATGACCAGACCTTCAAATACGGTACATCCACTAGGTATATCTTTGTCAATGTTGTGGGCGCGGAAGTATGTTTTCCAGGTCTCCTGGGACGTGGCCTGGTTGAGTATGTGAGCAAAGGTGGGCAGGTTTTGGTCAGTCATTTTCTCTTTCATAGGTGTAGTTGAAAAACTGTAGCTGCTACCAGTGATAAGGAGCGCCTTTTGGGGAAGCTTAAAATATGGTTTTAGGAGAGAAGAGAAGTATCTTTATTGGATAATATTTTAGACTTACATAGATTGGGCTGTGGCAGAGATTTAGTTGGATTGAACCTAGGGGTTGGTCATGTGCGGGATGGGTTCAAGCCACTGGATACTTGGATTGTCACGTGATATTGCTTGGTTACCATTCTCAGTATGTCAAACGGTATATTGGAAGGGTACCAAATCAGGCAATGGCTGGATGTTAAGTAGGTTGGCAGTAGCCAGAATGCTTGTACATCCAGACCCTTGACACTAAGTACTACATATTGAATTAGTAGTTTTATTATTATTATGTGAAGTTTTTGTCAGTGATCCATTCCTGAGAAAGGAAGGAACCCAAGTAGTGAAGAAGAGCAGACAGATGAAATACCACAAGAGAGGAACCCACAGGAATCCCAACCATTAAGATGTTGACTAAATATCCCCAAAATATGTAAAATCCCAAGAAAGGAGGAAAATGGGTTAGCCCATAATATAAGGCAACATAGGTTAATACATACCACAAAGCTCCTGGTTGAATAACTGGAGGGGGAAAAGGAGGAGGCAAAGCAGGCGGAGGCGTTGATTTGTCACAGGTAGGAGGAAATTGGTGCTTGGTATACATATAATCCCAAGCCAAGGTCTTGGTGCCATCCTTGACTTGGATGTTTGAATTAAATTCACGATCTTCAGCAATAAGGATACAGAATACTAAACAGAAAAGAAGCAGAAGGAAATTTAGCTTCCAAAACATGGAAAGGTTAATTTTGAAACTACTAATTTAGTGAGTAAAGAATATAGAAATCAAATCTATTAATCCAGGAATTGAAGTTGTTAGAGCACTGGGTAATTTCCCAGTGCTTCTAACTAAATATTGTGAAACTTGGTGTGGGGAAGTGGAATAATGTGGGGTGAATTTGGAGGTGTATTGGTTACTATTGAATGTTTGGCTGCTTGGTCATTTTGGGTTGACTGCTGCCAGCAAACTTGCAGGATGCAGTTTGCAGCAGCCAAACCTGCAAGTTGATTGAGAAGCAGTAAACTGAAGGTTGTTTTTAGGTGGTTATTAATATCTGTTGCATTAATTAGATCCTCTTCTGCATACTGGTTGGTTGGATTTGAAGTGACTTGATTTTGGTGAATTTGCATCTTAATGTTTGCCTCATCATTGGCTATAGGTTTTTTGAAAGGCACTTGATTGGCTCCCTGAGCAACTATGTATTTACTTTTTTTATCTATTGGATGTATAGTCTGGGAAGTGGTTTTGAACCCCACTTTTGTTTTCAAACTATTCAGTAAGCTTTTGCTCTTGATTTTAACTGATTCCTCATTGATTTTAGGAGTTTTTGAAAAGCCCAAAGGTTCAGAGTTTGATCCCTGGTGTGATGTTTGGCTTATGTTGATCCCAATTTTAAGTGCCTGTGGTTTCCAAACCTTCTTCAACTTAAAAGGACAGCCAAGAGGATTCCCAAGTAACCCAAAGGCAAATTCTAAAGTTTTAGAAGGAAATAATAAAGAGATTCTCCTAATTTCATAAAGATGGTTTAAAAGCCTATATTTCTGTTCCTGTTTCTCAATCTCCATTATTATGTATAAGTTGAAAGGATTTCCAATCCTTACAGTTTTGGGGTTCTAAATGTACTATCCTGTAAGATGAAAATGTTAAGCCACATCTTTTTCTTATTAAACCAGTGAAGGTGTCAACTTTGCTGTTGTTGGACTTTTTTATAGTGGAGCTACTATTAAATCTTGCTTGAATTATGTTGTTGTGTTTCTTACTTATTCTCCTTGGCAACAGTCAGCATTTAAATTATCTACATGTAACATTCTCCATGTCAATAATTCCCAAAAAAATATTTTTGTATTTTTATTACATATTTATCAATTTTTTACCTTAAATAATTGCTCCCAATGACAAAAGTTGAATTTTATTTCAATTTTCAAGTTTTAAGTGAAATTGTAAAAAAATAAAGCCAAAATAAAATTTGAGATTGTTGATATGGGGGATGTTACATGTAGACAGTTTGAATGCTGGCTGTTCCCTTCTCCTTGTCTCACTTTTGCTTTTGTGCTGGTTTTTCTTTGTGTTAAAATTAAATGACACTATATAAATTCTAGTTTTAACCCATACAATCTGGCTTAATCCAATGTTTAAGGGTTAACTAGAACAAATTGTCAAAACAGAAGGCTCAACCCACCAGCAAGGTTCCAAACAAGCGGGTTTGTGACCTGCAATCCAATTACCTGGCCACTTGAAGCCAGACTAGGAAGTCAACTCAAATTATCAAATCCAACAACATGAACAGATGATGATCCTTTATGGTGGATACCTTGTTTTGGCGCTTGACTCATTACCAGGATCAAGCCACCCCCTTCACCATCCAGCTGTGTGATCAACACAATCATGTTCCTATTATCCTTGATTCATATTGACTATATAATCACTATCTCTCAATAAAGAATATTATCTAGTTTCTAAATATTTTTTCCCTTGTAACTCTGCTAAAACAGCACAGTTATGGCATTGGTAGCAGAAGTAGGTTATCTATCCTACCTTATTTTGAAAAATTCCGCCTGTTGCCTGCATGCGCCACAGCCAACAAATCCTTGACAGAATTATGTCTGGCCTCCCGCCTGACTGGACCCTGTACACCCCTGGTACCAAGATAACTGATGGTTTTATCCTGAACCAGAACACGGTGATTCCACTACCTGCCTTCAATGCCATGTCTGCACAAGGGTTCTTTCAGGCTCCCTCTTCTATTCTGCAACCAATTGAAAAAAACACCATGTCCACCTACGTAGCCCAAAGACTGCAAAGCGCTGCCTTGGAACCTTTTGCTGGGGCCAATGACAACAATGCTGCCACATGGATCCAGTCCACCCAGAGCAAGCTGGCCCAGATGGGATGTCTGCAGCAATTTTGGATTGCAGAAATCTCCATCCACTGACCCATGACGCTGGCACCTGGTGTGAAAAGTGGCACAAGAAACACGCCAACAAGAACTGGGATACCTTCAAGCAAGACTTCTTGGCAAGATTTGTGCTTAAGGATACGGCACTCATGATCATACACCAAGTAAAGAACCTAACACAGACAGGCACTGTGAAGGAACTCATCCGCACCTACGAGGAACTCCAACTTTGTGCACCATCTGACATGGCCTTTGACACCCCAGCCACACACATAATGTACTACAATGCCCTCAAGTTGCATGTGATGAGACACGTGAGCCTGGACCAAGTGACCAACCTACAAAGCCTGTACTGCAAAGCGGAGAAAGCAGAACAAACCTCTAACACCCTCCATAAGGCACAAACGGGAAAACAAGAGAGACCCAAGGATTCCCACACAGGCAGATGCTCTACTTGACCATCCCCTGGAAACAATGGAAACAACACAAACCATAAACCTGCAAGTTCAAATGGACATGGAAGTGGGAACAATAGCCAGTCAAATTGTACCCATTTCTGTATCACCGCCACACAAGGCAATCAAGATGAGGGAAAAGCCTGGGGAGAGCATTAAGCAATCCAAGCTTTCCCCGCATAACTCCTGACTTGCCCAATAATGAGTATCAACCCAAGGAAAGGACCAATGTCCAATGATCCAAGTACCCTTGGAGGACCCGGTACTGTACACCATTGCCAGACATCCCAATAAACTGATGTCCTATCCTTTCCGTTTTTGCAGTTACACAGGCTCAGCACTCCTGGATTTGGGCGCAGATTGAACCCTAGTCAACAGCAGCTTTGTAGATAAGTTCAAGCTAACCACTAATCCTTTGCGGATTAAAAACGTAGTCCTGGCTGATGAACACCACATTGTTGTGACAAGGGAAACCACCCCCTTCTCTGTCATGCTCAAGAACCTCCACTCCACCATCCAAGGTCCTGTCATTGACTTCCCAAGGTTTAACATTGTACTGGGGTTAGACTGGTTACAAAAGAAAAACCCTCACGTAGACTGGGCAACCTCAGTCTTGACCATCAAGCGTAAAGGTATCAACCATTAGATCTACCCTGACTCAGTGGACCAACTCCTACACAACCACATCTTTGTGCGCATCACAGAGACCCTGGACAAAAATGAAAACCTGGAGGCAATTGACTGGGACTCATGCCAATACAAGATCATACACTTCAAAGATCACCAGGATACCTCCACGCCTCAGGACCGCAAAATTGTGGCCCGCCATCCAGAAATCTTCAAGGAAGCGCTACCCAGGCTGCCCCCTGAGAAACACATCCAACACTCCATCCAACTCAAAGGGGCTGTCCCCAAAGCACGCCCTATCTACAGGCTGACCCCTAAATAAATACAACGCCCTATGCGCCTATCTCAAAGAGGCATTGGAGAAAGGACTTATCCTCCCCTCACAGTCTTCTTTTGGGGCTGCCGTGTTCTTTGTGGCCAAGAAGGACGGTACTTTACGTCTGGTCACAGACTAACAAGACCTAAACAAAGTTACCATCAAGAATTGTTATCCACTACCACTGATTGACAATCTCTTTGACGCCTTGGGAGGAGCCACAGTCTTCTCCAAGATTGATCTGACTGCAGGCTACAACCAGATTTATATTAAGGAGGAAGACATCCCCAAAACAGCCTTCTGCACTAAATTTGGCTCATACAAATGTGTGGTGCTCAACTTTGGCATGACAAACACCCCTTCCACCTTTGTGACCTTTATGAACAAAGTGTTTGCTCCACACATAGGCAAGCATGCCCTAGTCTACCTAGACAATATCATCGTCTACAGCCCCTTGATGGGACAGCACCACAAGGACCTAGAAGCAGTCTTTGCTACCCTGGCACAAAAAAAACTGTTGGCCAAACCCTCCAAGTGCCAGTTCTTCCGCAAGCAATTGCCCTTTCTGGGACATATAGTCTTAAAGGACGGCATCAAACCTGGCAGTCAAAAGATACAGGCCATCTGCAAGATGCCGCCACCCAAGGATAAGTTGGAACTCTGCACCTTCTTGGGGATGGTGGCCTATGTACACCGCTTCATACCTGACTGTGGCGTTTTGACTGCCCCCTTATCCTCCATAACTGGCGCCAAATCCAAGTTTTTGTGGACCCCCAATGTGACCTCTGTTTTAAACGCCTCAAGGAGAAGCTCACAACAGCTCCCATCCTGCAATACCCCAGACGTGACGGTAATACCAAATGGAAACCAACACCTCAGATGCATCTATTGGGGGAGTCCTACAAATCAAAAATAATGATAGTGACTTCCTGCCTGTAGCTTATGAATCACAAAAGTTGACAGATGGCAAGTGCCAATACCCTATCCACAACAAGAAACTGCTGGCCATTGTACACTGTCTAGTCAAATGGCAATGTTATCTAGAACAGCAGGAAGAATTCACAGCATTAACCAACCACAAGTAGCTCATATATTTCAAACCCCAAGCAAATCTATCTTGCCGCCAAGCCCGCTGGATGAAGCTCTTGGAGAGATTCAATATGCTCATACGGTAAAAACCTGGGCCCGAGCTTACCATGGCAGACGCCTTCTCACACCTATATGTCCGTGCCACAAGAGGGGAAAATGGGCTCAACCCAGACTGGCCTCTCTTGGTACTATAAACAAAGGATGAGGGTTTCCCCCCTGGTACAACCGACATAACAAAGGAAACAGTTATCAAAAACAAACACCTATTTGCTGATGTGTACAGTACCCTGCACAGAAAAATGTCTGATGGTTCTACAATTCCCTATATCCCCACGCACCAGCAAATAGACACCATCCTACGCTATCACAGAGACCTTGGACACACCAAGAGTCAAAACCTATATGAGTTTCTTAAACACAAGTCCTGGTGGCCAACCTTATATTGTGATGTTCAGGAAGTCCTAGACCAATGTGAGGTATGCAAAAAGTTTGCCAAAAGCAAAACCCCTCCAAAGTCAGTACTATCCATCCACACACAACTACCCTTCAAGGTATGGGCCCTTGACGTTGTTGGCCCCATGCCAGGAAAACATAATGATAAGAAATACATCATCACCGCCATAGACTTTGCTACAAGATGGCCAGTAGCCCAAGCAGTAAGGGCGCACACTGGCAATATTTACGACAATTTATTGTAAAGAGATAATCAGCAAGTTCAGAAAGCCAGAACTCCTTATAACCAATGGAGGGAAAGAATTGACCTCCAAAAACACCAATGTATACCTCGCTAAAAATGGGGTCAAACACACTGTCACAACACTATACCACCCACAGGCCAATGGACATTTAGAGTGGCTAAATGGCAGCCTTGTGCAAGCCTTAGCCAAGCTCACTGCCAGAAGACCTGAAGACTGGTATAAGAAGCTATTGACTGCACTACTTGTGTGCCAAACCTGAGTGAATAGATCCACTGGAAAAAGCCCTTTTGAGTTGGTATACGGCACACAGCCAAATATCATCCAAGCATTAACAGGACTCAAACTGGAAATCCCAAGTGAAGTCCCCTGTGACAGAAATCATTGGATAATATAAAGCTGTTTCCAAATGACGGAGAATTACCACCCAAATCCACATAGAATTGATGATTAACCACCAATGTGGCTTCAGATATTTTTTTGTGAAATTTCCAATTGAAACTCCAGGATTAAGTAGAACAATCAATCTTAACCAGAGTAAACCAAGATAAAGGACCTGGGAAAGCATCAATGCATCTTCAGCGTAGAATTCTGGGCATTGAGAAGTGACACAATTTTCATTTTCCAGAATGGGGGAGGATCTACAAAATTAGCTGGCATGAAATTAACATTTTGCGGCGCCAACAACAAAGTTCTGGATGCTGGACCCCATCTTCCTGAAATGATTCTGTTCAGAATCAGATTGTACAGGATATACTGCAACAACCCAAGCACAGGATGCATTTTTAAAATTTAAAATTAGAACTTGGGATAATTGATTTTTATTGAGTAAATTTAGAAGGACTCAACTCTTAGAGTTGAAACAGGGAAAATTATTCAATATATACCAGAAAAATTGACTAAGCAATACCACCTGAGTCTTGATCTCCTATTCCTTTGGCATCTTCAAGCAAGTATCTAGACCAGGTTGCAAAGAACCCTTGCGTGACAAGTTTCTGACAACCATGCCAATTAATGAGCTTATATTGGGTGACCCTCATATTACGTCGTTTTATCAACATCAGTTTACAAGGGAGAGCTGGTTTCAGCTGACAAACAGGAGCAGCTGTGACCCATTTTTGATTGATTGTTTGGTTTAAATCCGTTAACTCGGTCAATTTTGATATAGGGTTTCCGGCCTTCTGTGCCTTCTTACTTGGACGGACAATACCCGGCATTATGGAACCTACCGTGACATCCCCCTGCACTCAGACCCTCAAGTTATAGAGGCCAACAGCAAACAAACAGAAAAGGAAAATGAACGTCTGCAAAAAAACCTTTGTCCCCATCCAAGATAGACATGAAGTTGGGGATAAAGTTTGGGTCATGAACATTGGTAAAAGCAAACTACAACCCAAGAAAGTAGGTCCAGCAATCATTCTAAAGGTAAACAACAATAACACTTACCTCATGCAAGGACTTGGGAAGCGCAAACAAGACAAGACCCTACACCATGATTGCCTAAGACCCTGCAAAGCAAGACAAAAACAACGCAAAACCACCCTGCCCACCACAGAACAACAATTAGTCCAGTATGGCGCCTGGGCTCCTGACAACCTACCCCCAGAGGAGGCCAACCTTCAGTCGGGGGGGGTGTCAAAACAGCAGGCTCCACCCGCTAGCAAGGTTCCAAACAAGCGGGTTTGTGACCCGCAATCTGATTACCCAGCCACTCGAAGTCAGACTAGGAAGTCAACTCAAGTTACCAAATCCATTAACATGAACAGATGATGATCCTTTATGGTGGATACCTTGTTTTGGCGCTTGACTCATTACCAGGATCAAGCCACCCCCTTCACCATCCAGCAGTGTGATCAACACAATCATGTTCCTGTTATCCTTGATTCACATTGACTATATAATCACTATCTCTCAATAAAGATTATTATCTAGCTTCTAAATATTTTTCCCCTTGTAACTCTGCTAAAACAGCACAGTTACAACAATATCTAATGGTTTCAAAGCTATAAAAAACCACTAATATAATATAAAACAAAGGTTGAAAATTTTACCCGCTATATGCCAAACAACTATAAACCAAAGGGCCAAATACAAATATAAATCCCTTATTATAAGTGAATATATTCCAGATTATGTGTATTTTTATTAAGAAATATAATAAACTGTTAATTTATGTTGACATTGTGTAGATTCATTATTGAAGTCAGGCTGAAATTCAAAATTATAATAATTAAGCATCTTTAATAGTAATTTCCTTCTTATTTTGTAATAAAAATTAAGCCTATTTCTTAATTGATGTCGACATTAGCTTTGTTTTATCATTGATCATCTATTCTGACTATGGGATGCAATATAAAAAGTTGGTTTATTTAGCAAACAGCTAGTAGGCTTTGGCCTAAGTGCTAAATTAAAGTCAACTGTCTGCATGTCGACAAAGTGTCAACATGCAGACAGTTTAAATGCTCTGTTGCCTTATAAAAGGGTATTGTTGGGGATTGATAGCTTTTCATTTAATATATGTTGGTATAATTGAAAGGGTTGAGTTCTTTATGACTATGGACTTTATGGTGCTGTCAAGGTGAATTGTAATTAGGGGTTTAAAGGGAAAGTTAAAAGATGCTTTGCTATAGATCAGATATTTCAGAGCTGGTTAGCTGTTGGTTCATGTCAGCTCATTAGTTTACTTGATCCCTTAATTAGAGCTCTAATAAATTTCTATTTGAAAAGAAAAGGTTCCACCCTATCAAAGTCCATCGCTCTGATGGGACCCAACCTTTATTAAAATTTAGGATTTAAAATTTCTCACGTCGCACTAGATAAATGAGACTGATGGCAATTTGCAAAACCTAGGGTTGTCTGGTGTTGGCAAGCCATTGAGTTGGAACCAACAATTTTTAATCAAGAAAAAGGTGTGACATCCAAAGGTTATACTGTGCTTCAATAACTTCCTGAGAGGGACATATTCAACCTATTTTTTCTAAACCTCCCAGACACATGGGTGCCTTGGAAAATCTGGGGACTTTGTCCCCGTTCGGAAAAAAATATCTGGAATCTCGTACCTCAGATACATCCCAGATAAAGGTTAAACGGCAACGAACAATTTTTCTCCCAAAAAATGATCAGCATACTATTTATTGTGCCCCAACCAACCCCTGCTTAGATGAAGAGCTATTCATCTCCAAATATGTTCTGGTCCATAGCAGGGGGGAGCGTTTGATTCGAGCACTTAGCTTTGATCCTTGCCAGGGTACTATCCGTTTCGCTTTCTGGGCTAGTTTATCTATTCTTCCAGCGGCCCAAGCTGCTAGAAAAGGTCCTCTTCCTCGAACTTTATGTGTCTTCTTTGAGGATTCAATACAGTGCTACTGCGAAACTGGGGAGACCTATCCAGTGCATCTACCTTTTTTCCCCAAGAAAGCTTGGCCATTAGGGAATCATGTTCTGATCCAAAGTGAACGGGTCAGAATCAAGGGAGGCACCATCTCAAAATTTTATACTTTAACTCACCCCCTAGAGGGAGTAAAGCCCATCACGGAAAGCTATGCTCAAAAGAGTGGGATCCACCCGTTCTCGATTGAAGCGCTTCTTGGCCGGGGTGTATTTGAAATTGTCCATATACCGCAGCCTGAATCAGAGCTCCCATTTCTAGTCTTCTTCCATAAAGAAAAGCAAAAGCACAGCATCTGGAAGTGGTCTTTCAAGTCCAGCGATTTATTTAAAAAGCCGAAACTGGCTAAAAGTTCCCCCGAAAACTCACGGCTCATATTTGATCTTGGCGATATAGAAGTCCCCCCAGAGCCCCAACTTTCATTAGAATTGATCTGGGAAGAAGAAACAAGCTCTGGTCTTTCCTCTCGGACCTTCTTCCTTAAACATCAGGAGGAAGCTCTTTTGTGTTTGGTCGTTAACCCCGGTAAAATGAATTGCTATCGCTTCAACGAAGGGGTCAGGACGTCAGCCGAAATATTTTCAACCAAGGCACTCGATGCGATTCCGGTCTCTAGCTTCAGAGAGACCTCTCAGGAAGTGCTTTTTCTATCGCTAGAAGGGAATTTTTTTCTGTGGCCAGGGCTTGGCTTGAAGCCCGTGCCGATCCAATTAACCCAACCTGGACTTTCACTTCGCTTAATCATCCGAGTGGCACGAGGTTCAGTGCTAAAAGCAAGCAAGACAATTCTTGGTATAGATTCTCTTTCAGCTGTTACATCAATAATAAGCTAGTCCTTGATTGCATCGATGCGATCTCTCTTTT
This sequence comes from Entomophthora muscae, assembly GCA_014839935.2. Taxonomy (NCBI): domain Eukaryota; kingdom Fungi; phylum Entomophthoromycota; class Entomophthoromycetes; order Entomophthorales; family Entomophthoraceae; genus Entomophthora; species Entomophthora muscae. Next base: position 194,438 of record QTSX02005072.1, on the reverse strand, counting down.
CTTGCCCAAAGAGGTGCTTTATACTCTAAAGGTGAGGATGATGCTCGATTCCTCGCCAGTTTGGCATCGGTTTGTTGCCTGCTTTCTATCCTTACTTATAGATCCAATTGAAAACACAGCCGGAATGCAATCACAGCCTTATGGATTCCACCTATTAGCAAAGCAATACTCCCATCTTATTGGCGATTCTGAACCACACATCAGTGAATTTGATGAGTTTATCCAAAGTGCTATCCGAAATTCCCCCTCAGATGCGAGGACACGAGTTGTGCTTCCAGAAATCATCCAAATTTTACACATACTCCTGCAAGAGTATATGGTACTTGAGCTTCATAGCCAGGAGTGTTATTCTCTTGCGCAACTCCTTGGTACATTAACGCAGGCCGAAGGATGGGCTTCATTTAACGAGTACTACATATCCTTCTTTGAATTCTCTCCCTCTGAAATGGCTAGAACATACTTTGCACCTCTAAGAATCGACCGTCCGTTGAACGAACCATTTTGTATATTCCGCCACTTGAGTTCTGGAGCACCTCTGTGTTTCACTGCATTGGTAAAAGGGTTGAGATCGCTTTGTAGTGATCCAGCCGAAGAAATGGTATCAAGCATACTTCCTGGTCTTCTTACACTATCTGGAAAGCGTATTGTATCCGTAGATCGATTCATCCCTTCCCTTCAGATATATTTGAGGGATTCGTACAGCGAGGAAGAGCTGCAAGGCAGTGTGGTCTATGAGAACTTTATCCGGGAACCATCTGCTTCTCCCCCTCTCGATATCTCCAGGTTAATAGACGAGAAGGGGTTCACAACCGACCGTCGAAATTGCTATTCTGAACCTCTCCAGGAAGAGCTTTTTGCTGACCATCGCCTAACTGAAGTGCGCGACCTTCTCTCTCCGTCAGCTCCCGAAACATTTGTTTTTCCAGACATGAACGAACTCAGGTACAAACTAAGGTTGTGAGTCCTAATCCTTTAGCGCTAAAAGCAAGGCAGAAATAACAAGCTACCGCGATCGATACCTTAGTTCGTTGGTTACTGCCCGTATGGTGGGCATCTCGTTGCTCACATTTAGGACCCGTGCAAATATTGTCATTAAGCCCGCCAGCTGGACTATCTTCGAAGGCCAATTTGTTCTGAGTGGGGTTAACTCTGAGGGGCTGAAATATACTGTCGACAAAGAGAGCCCCGTCTGGGTCTTATTCCAGCAAGGTATCATCACCGCTCTCCAGGTTTCCTCGGATGCCACTTCCTGCATTCTCCCGAACTCATCTGCAGACTTGCCTCAGCTTGGAGGGTATCTTTTTGGTTTGGGCCTCCAGGGGCGGCTACGTGGTCTAGCCAATGTCGATTTTTACATGTCCATGTCATCCAATAACCCCTACTCGGTCTCGGGGGTTCTGCTAGGATTGGCTGCTTCAAACTTTGCATCGCACAGCCCCGGCATAAGTGCACTGATTGAAGTCAGCTTGCCTGCTGATTCTCCGCAAATACATGACGTGAAAAGCATGTCGGCACTCCTTAGCCTTGCCTTGGTCAACTTCTGTTCTAACGATTCACGTCTGATGCATCGTGCTTTGGACCACATAGACGTGCCCGTTATAAGTGGTGGCATTAAGGAGCAGGCCTCTTTGACCTCGGCCACTATTCTAACAGCAGGGATGTCGCTGGGGTTTCTGGGGTTTGGCATGGGACCGGCCATTGAGCCATACATTGTAAACCGTCTCCGTGAAATGTTTACAACACGATCTGATTATGCGCTGCAATTGGGACTGGCCATGCTGTTCTTCAACACCAATAGCAAGGAAAGTCTTCAGCTTCTAGAAAGAACCAGGGTTTCTTTGCGAGACAACCCATTAGCCCAAATGATTAACCACTTATGCCAGTGCCTCGTGCGCTGGAGCCACTCCCCCATGCTTACTCAGGAGCCTGTATCCAGAACTTCATCTCACTTTGGTGCAAAAAGTGCCGCTGAAGTATTTGCCCTGGGATTGCGTTACATGGGAACTTGTCAAGCCGATGTTCTGGCCAGCATTCAAGGCATCAGTGATGGGTTTCAAAAGCTTGCTTGTGAAGCGGAGGACCCCTTCAGGTGTGCAGTTTATAACAGCTTCTTGGTAATGACGCATGTGGCAATGTCGCTGGTTATGGCTGGCTCAGGCGACCTCGGTGTCTTACAGAGGCTACGGGGGTTCCAGCGACGAAGAGAGGCATCTGTTGACTATGGCCACTTAAGCGCCAACTCTCTTGCTTTAGGCTTACTGATGGTCGGAGAGGGCCGCTTCTGTATCACGAAAGAGAAACATGGGTCAGTTGCTCTGATGCTTTTAACAGTTCTCCCTTTATTTCCTCAAGCCCCTGAAGACCTCGACCCATTCCCACAGATATTCCGGAGCTTCTGGGTACTCACGCTTGAACCCAAAAGCTCTCTTTCTACTGACACGATCACATCCCCTAACTTGGACCAGACTCAATCGCCAGCCTCCTTCGTCCCTCGTGGGCTATCAGATGTCCTTAAGAAAGTGCCTCTTTCTTCAGTTGTGGATTTACCACCCCTTGCCTCAAGCAAGCGTATGCCAGCGACATGCTTTTCTTCCAAGCAGTTGGTTCCACAATACGGCGACAAAAGTTCAATCAAGATGGCATCATTCGTGATGCTGTACTTGTATTCTTCGATATCTAAAGGCATGCCTTTATCACTGATTGCTAAGATCGTGGAAGGATATTGCAAGTGGGAGGCACATCTTGGATCCACTTCAAGCCGAGGCGTAGCTACCCTGAAGCCAGGTCTCAAAGCATTCTTAGCCTTCCAAATTGTCCCATCAATCCTCCGGCTTAGAAAAACTGGTACATCTTTACAATAACATGCATTTCTGTCTTTCGTGTGAAAAAGCCATACAAAACCCTAGTCCTTTCTCTAGAGTCAAATCAAGGCCATCCAAAACGTATGGACAACCCGATCATGGCACAACTTATCTAGATCCTTCAAACCAAAAGTAGCATATGATCCTAAAAGTAATTCCGGATCGGTATAGCAAACTGCAAGTTTGGTCAAATCACTTAAACAGGTTCTTTTGAATGAAATCTGCTGCACAACCTTGTCTTTAAGGATGGAGCAGAATATCATCCTTTATCTATCAAAAAAACATATATTTGCAGCAGCTTTAGAAACGATCAAGGTTTAACTAACTAGACAGCACCAACGGTATGCCCAAGGAAATCAAAAACCCAAATAAGCTGCAAAGAACACAAATGGCCTACTCAAACCACAGCAAACATTATATCGTCGGTTTTAGGCAATACCCTGGAAGCAAACTTATCCAAACAACTCTGCCGTAAATCCGACTTTGCAAGTGCTTTCAGTTGGACTGGCGCGTAGTCTTGCCCAGATCCCTGAATAAGGAATGTAGGGATTTCACTTTCGAACTGGAGTGTTCAGTTTCCCCAGGTTTGGATCGAGATCGATTCATAAGACTCCTGCGCCTCTCCCAGCGATATGCCACATTGGTGTCTCCACTGTTGATACAGAGATCGATTCCTCTAGTATTTAAGGGAAATCCCCTTTCTAAGTAAATCCAAGTGTATCTTTATTCTGCTTAAGCACCTTTAAGCTTCAAGCACTCTCTTCCTGCCATTCCAGGAAGACCTAGATTTACGTCATCCTAAAGCAGGGCAAAGAGGTAATACGCTTTTTTGTTGCAACGCCCAGGCTGCCAACTCTGGTTTAGCTTGAGCTGCAAGCCTTTTGTTATAAAGACTTTCTGCTGAGTTCTCTCCTATTTCAGTATAGTAGAGCACAACCCAAAAATTCCTCAACTCAAAACTACACAAGGAATTCATTGCTGGTATACAGCAAGGGGTTGTTGCAATATCTTTAATCACTCCCTCCCATGAAACCATTTCCCTAAGAAATGGCTTGACTATGAGTAGAAGGTGGCCCTAAACCTTGATCCAGATATTGCACCAGGATCACCCTTTGATATTCCAAATGAGTTCTACCCTTTCAGAACACATGATCCATGTAATCTACATGCACACCATGCACTATATCAGCAAACTCTACATTTTTCTTTGTTTGATCCCAATAAATATATTGATCCTCCTCTAAATCTTCCCCTTGCCTTGCATTGCATACTTCCCAGAAGTATATAGTCAACCTATCCTATCTTCAGCTCATCACAGATATATTCAAGTTTAGATAAGAAAAGGATTAATGATACTTAAAGACTGATAACCTGATTTGAAATCTACCCTACTATATTCTTCCAACTTCCTGGGCTTGACCAGCTATAAAGCTACACTTCCCAGATTTTATTGCCTCCCCCTTACTGTGCTTCCCACAGCTTTTGGGATGAACAAACCAAAGCCAGGTTTGAGCAGCATAAAGCACACATAAGATGGGATATAAGTGGCACAAGCTTCCTTTGGTGACAGCCAGGGACATAAAGCTTTTGATGCAGCACACCAAGCACACATGGCACGGATAAATAACATAGCCACACTCAAAGCCAACAGTACACGCCTAAACCGCTGAACAAAGCAAACTCCCACACAGGTATCTCAGATCCCAGACAGCGCTCAGATGTATATTGATTGTACAGAAAAGGTATACTTGGAACATAGAATCATCAGGTATAGATCACAGAAGCTGCCCACATGGCAGATAACCCCAGGTAAACAACGGTGCACTTTCACTTAATTACAGTCAAAGGCAAGCCCCAAAGGGGGAGGGAAGCATCCACTGCTAACCTGCTGATTTTTATTTACAGAATTGGGGATCCAGATCTAAAATCCAGGTCCCCAACTGGATTATTCAAAAGTTAGCAAGCAACTTCATAATACGACTCAACCTGTATAAACCCATGGATAAGAAATATATCCCTTTTTGTTAAGGATTTAATTGAATCTCTAGAATGGGGGTTTCAAGGGTTAGTGATCCTTCTATCATCAACCCCCATTACCAAGAGCTAGGGTCTAATACAACCGGCATAGACACCCAGCGCTTTAGCTACACTCTGGAGGAAGAAGAGATATCTGTGCCTGCTGTTGAGAATGATGTCCTAATGTTTGGACACCACCTGGACACCACCACCACCACCTCCAGGGCAACCACCTGACCCGTGTACATTGATATGTTTGAACTAATTCATCTCCAGCCAATCATACCATCATGGCACCAAATTAAGTCTGCCAATCCACATCTACCCGTTCTCAGAAAGGAACCCCAAGCACAGTATCAAAGAAACACAAAAGGTTGTACCCAGCCAGAATGTTTCAGAGGTTCCAGTCATGAATACAGGCTGGACTTCCAGACAGCTTTTTATCACCTCTATTTCACCCAAGCAACCATCCCAGGAGAGCTCAACTGGGTCCCCAAGCGGGGGAACACAATCAAGTTAAAGCATGCAGGCTCTAAAAGTTGTGAGAGAGGGGAACAAAACTCACCAAGTTTGGCACCCATCCTGGGGTATGGCCCACCAGGACACCAAGCAGTGCAGGACTGGTATGGTTGCTTGTACAAGTGTCTAAAGGGAGGACATAGGGATAGTTGAGGAGATGAGCATCCAAACTCATCAGCACCATCCCACCAAGTAGCCAGGAAGTACACTTGGGAGCATACTCAAAGGGTGCTGGCCTGTTGTGGGGGGGGGGGTCAATGTCTCCTCTTTAGAGAGCAAGGGGACAGGCACAGAATCCTAACCATGATCTACCAACCTGGATATAGGAGAGGAAAAATCAAGGTTGTTGGAGGTAAGGCTCTTGATCAAGCTCCCACTGGTGGCAAGGAGTGTCACAGTAAGTTCCATAATGCTGGGTATTGTCTGTCCAAGTAAGAAGGCTTGGAAGGCCAGAAAACCTGTATCAAAATTGACCAAGTTAACAGATTTAAACCAAACGGTCAATTGAAAATGGGTCACAGCTGCTCCAGTCTGCCAGCTGAAACCAGCTCCCCCTTGCAAACTGACGTTGATAAATTGACGTAATATGAGGGTCATCCAATATAAGCTTATTAATCAGCATGGTTGTCAGAAACTGGTCACGCAAGGGTTCTTTGCAACCTGGACTAGATACTTAATGGAAGATGCAGAAGGAATAGGAGATCAAGACTCAGGTGGTATTGCTTAGTCAATTTTCTGATATATATTGAATCATTTTCCCTGTTTCAACTCTAAGAGTTGAGTCCTCCTAAATTTACTCAATAAAAATCAATTATCCCAAGTTCTAATTTTAAATTTTAAAATGCATCCTGTAATTGGGTTGTTGCGGTATATCCCATACAATCTGATTCTGAACAGAATCATTTCAGGAAGATGGGGCCCAGCATCTGGAACTTTGTTGGTGGCGCCGCCAAATGTCAATTTTATGCCAGTCAATTTTGTAGCTCCTCCCCCCACTCTTGAAACTGGAAATTGTGTCCCTTCCCAATGCCCAGAATTCTACACTGAAGATGCATTGATGCTTTCCCAGGTCATTTATCTTGGTTTACTCTGGTTTGGACTAATTGTTCTACTCAATCCTGGAGTTACAATTGGAAATCTCACAAAAAAATATCTGAAGCCGCATTGGTGGTTAATAATCAATTCTATGTGGATTTGGGTGGTAATTCCCCATCATTTAGAAATGGCTTCATATTATCCAGTGATTTCTGTCAAAAGGAGGTCGTAAGCCCAGCTAGGGAGGTCCTCAAGTAAATTTAGAAGCTTGATGGGTGTGTCCCCCATGTGATGGACAGAAAGAGATCTTCCCCCAGAGATTGGGGGAAGTGGACCATATTATTACCAACACTGGGGCCAGGATAAACATCATAAATTTCAGCAAAGGAAGTGTGGGGTTCCTGTCCACCAGTCCCCAAAGTGTGTCCTGGGTCATAGCCAGGGACCAGCTGGAAGGGGTTTTCATTATCTAGTTAGGGAAAATTTTATCTCAGAAATATGTATAGGGGTCAAAATGGGCTTTTATTCACTCTCAGAAGGAAGATCCCCTTAGAAACCTTCTGGTATATGGCCCGGAGGTCAGGGAAACAATATGGGTTTACCAATACTTGGAGTCCTCCAACAATATCTTGGACTCCTTGTACTTGGTCTTGGACTTCTGCACCTTAGTCTTGGGCTCCTGCACTTTGGTCTTGGGCTCCTTCACTTTTATCTTGGGCTCCTGCGGTCTGTTCTAGCTCAGGCTTCCTTAGTTTGGTCTCTAGCTCCTTATATATTTCTTGTGGGCTTTTTAATCCACTTGATCCAGTTCCTGAAGAGTCTCAGATAGCTCTCCTTTTTATAGCTCCTTGTTTCAGTCCAAAATCTCTCTTAGAACTCTTGTTTTCAAAAGCTTAAACTATCCAGTGTTTCTCTCTCTAGAATATTTTAAGCTTCAAAACTTACTTCAGCCAATGAAAGCTCTGAATTTTCTGCTTCTGCTCCCCATTTTTAGGCTTTAACTCTCAAGTTAAAGCCCTAAAAACACTGATCAAATAGACTCCAGCTTGCAGCCAATCATACACCTCAATTCAACTGTTTTGCCAAACAGTTTACCCAAATGACTTGCTCTTGACTATGGTTAAAACCCAAGACAGTCTTGCTCCAGGTAAACAACTGCTCTGTGTTTTGAATGGTTTCACTGTGATTCCCATCACGTTTCCCCAGCAAATCTTGAGTGCTTCCGCATATGGTTTACTTAAGCAAGTTTTGAACCCTTGATTTTACAACGTTTCTCTGTGTTTCTCCATGTTTTCTTCAACGTTTTGCAACTCTAAACTCGCCTGTTGCTTGCCTCTCAACTCTCCTAGTTGTTATTGGCAAAATTTGCTTATTTGCCTTCACAGTTTCTCTGTCCTGTTTCCAGCCTCTTTCTGGCTCCTTTTCACTCAATTTCAACCCAGTAAATTTACAGTTTAAACACTGTAATTTATTTTTTCTCTCTTTATTTTCTCTTGTAATATAATAGGATAATTAATTGTTTTCCTATAATATAATTTTGGCAGCATTAAATCCTTATTTAACTGCTTCCTTTTTAATATTTCCTCTTCTATGACACCAAAATCAGCCTTTTAGCTTCCATTTCCAGTCTGGCCAGTCCTACCAAGTCATCTTTTAGTCCTGCACTCACATCTTCTGGTCCACATCTCTCAGCTTATCAGCTTAACCAGCAATCAGTCCATCTTAGTTCTCCAAACAGCTCCTTTCAGCTCATTCCAGTCTTCATCACTAGTCCTCCAACTACTTCTTTATCATTACCAGCTACTCCTGCATCATGATCTCTGAGCCCTTCAACTTATCCTCACTAGGAACCACCTTGGTTCCACCTGCATAATGAGCCATTTTTGGTTTCAAACTTCAATATGAACCAACAGTCCCTCAACTAGTCTTCAGTGATCAAACAGTCCTTCTTACTAGTCTTCTCTGCTGATCTCAAAACATGAACCACCTTGGTTCTTTATCTCAGTCCCTGTTACCAGAACCTGTAGACCCAGGCATGAGTCTAAATTGAACTGGCGTTTGACTGGGCCCTTGCAAGTGGCAATCCACTTAGGCCATCCAACCATAGATCAATGTCTATGTGTTGTTTTTACTCACCCAGGTGATTAAGTCTAGGCTTTCAGTTGCAGAGTAATCAGCTCTACTTCCCAGAGGCCTGATCACACCAAGTTCTGCAGCTGCTTCCCCAAGAAAACTGCCTTGGTGACACCTCTGAGCAAATCTATGCCCTCCAATGCTCACCTTGGGATCTCCCCAAAGCTCCCATGGGGACATAAACAAGGACACCCTACCAATCTGTTAGGTAGGATGCTTGCTCACAGACCTCCTGTAAGCGTATCAGGGTACATAGATCCCTCAGAGCTCTTCCCCTCCCTGGCAGCCTGCGCTACCCACCAGGGGTCCAAAGCTCACAGCCCTGGTAGGCAAGTCCCCTACCATGCTGGCATACACTTCTACCCTGGCATCCTGTGTTACCTGCCAGGGTCTAAACATCCTCCCAGCCTGAGCAACAAAAGCTACCCATCAGGATGGATCACTCCCCGCCCCAAGCAGACAAAGTTCCCTGCTGAGCTATCTCATTCTTCACCCCAAGCAGCCACATTTCCCTGCTGGGTGAAGACCTCTAGCCCACAGCAGCCAATATCTTCTGCTGGATGGAGACAATATCTGCCTCTAGTATTCTTTATGTTACGGTAGAAAATCAAATGGAAGGGATAGTGCACCCTCGTAAAACCCAAAATCAGCAAAGAACCGCAGCCAAACCCCTGAAAGAAATTGACAACTTAAATGCTGTCATAGACAAAAAAATGGTTCAAAGCTGGGGTTGCCCAAATAGCCCTCAAAAATCTGGACTTGCCTTATTTTCCCCCAAATAATTATGACAAGAAAATTACGCATTATACACCATTTGGGGATGGTAGCGCTCAACCCGCTGGTTGCCAAATTTTTTTGAATTATGACGTCATTGACTCAAATTCCAACACAGGACCTCCAACTGCTGAAAATATTCTTGCCAGCCAATCAGATGCTGCCAAAACCCCTCCTACCCCATCCTGAACTCCTTTAAGACTTCCCCATTCCCCTCTAGAATCTTGTTTCTAGATAGCTTATTATCACTGAGAAAAATAAAAGAAGTTTATCTAAAAATGATGGCTCACTTGGGGCTTTTTGCCCCTATCCTTGAAAGACTATCCTCTGTAGTTGTCAAGGTTGCCGTAGATTCCATGGCCGCAACCTGGCCCGCACTTTACATGGAAACACCTTCTAATTTCTTCTCAAATTTACCCCTTCAAGTCACCTGCTTATTGACAATTTCTATTTCAATTTTTTGTTACACCTCCACTGGATCCAAGATGTTGAAACCATCCTCCTGATTTGGTCTCCTGCTTGTCAAGCCTCATGATTTGTTTGTTATATCCTCATTGTTTATCCTTGAATCACGCCGCGTACCACTTTACTTTAATACTTTACACCTACTAGCTAGGCCTTACCTTCCCTAGTAGCCATAATTCCCTACTAAGCCTCTACCTTCAACAAACAACCAAACTTTTACTTGGACAACCTTAGCCCCGCCTGCAAACCACCAAACATGTGGTCTGTCACAGGGAGTATCATTTCTGAAAATCCAGCAAATTTGGAAGCCTTGGGGGTGATTGGGAGCAAGAAAACATGAGCACTCCAAAAATCTAGGGGTGCTTTTACAAATTCCAAGCTAGAGGAGAAGACTCAGGGACCAGTGTACACTTGCAGACCACAAAAGGGTACTTTCACTTGAGCTTATATGTCTTTGAACCTGAATACAAGAAAAAATAGTGAAATTTTGAACTTAAAGTAGGAATATATATAAGTTTTAGCACTAATTTACAGGTTCAAAGTTGTTTTTTGAAAGAAGGCAAAGTAAGGCTTAAAATTAATGTTAATGCTAACCTTAGGGGATTCAAAGTGATGGCAGACAGCCAGGGAACACCAAGAAAGATAAGACAGAGGCAGAAAAATACTAACCATTTTAGGCAAGGACTCCAATGAAGAGTCTAAAAATAAAGCTAATTTTTGAAAGTTTGACTAAACTTTTATTGATTGAAAATAGACAAGAAGGGTCCCAAAATGGGTCTACTTGCCTTTTAAACGGGAAAGACTTTGTCAACAGGGCCACCAGGAGCAGGGGAGGCTCCTGGTTGGCTGGGAGATAAAATTTGCTGCCCTGAGGTATGGAGACTGGAAGGGTTTAGACTCATTTCTGGGATGTCCTTTTATTGGCCAAAGCCCCTGGAGTAAGTTTGGGGGAATTGCTGAAAACTTTGAATTGGAAGGATTCAATGTGACAAGTTCTTATTGATTCCCATGCATATTTCTAAAGAATGGGCAACACCAAGCTAACAAATAGTCCAATTCAACTAGTATTTCTTCTATTGACGGACAGGCAGGAAGAGGCAAAGTGGGGGGAACTTGGGAGGGGTACACAAGAAAAAATCTCTCATCCACTTTATGGGCTAAATCCTCTAAGGAATTTAAGGGTTTAGCCAGATTTTGGGAGCATTTTTGGTTTAACACAGGAATATTTCCCAATCCAGGGCCAAAGAGGGAGTAACTTTACAAAAATGCATCCCAGCTTTGATAGTCTTACCCTACCATGCTTCCACTGCTAAAAAATACCCTGGACATCAAAATTACCCAGGTCATATACTGGCTAGGTCACCATGGTATCTGGGTATCCAAGCAGATGGTCCAAGTATGGATACATGGAGCTGCTATCCTGGTGCAGTTATTCTCAACCAGCATTGGGATGGGTGAGTTAATCTAGCAGGTGTACCACACCGTCCAGAATCAGTGACTCTGTCCATAAAACTCCTCATCCCAACAAGTTGGGCCTTAATTTTTATATCCCACTACAAACCAGCTGTAACTTGCCGGGATTATGGCCCCAAAAAAAACCACAATGGCACAGATAATAAAGGCAACCATGGGCTGATTTTTTGGGGATCTTTTTATAAGTTTCTATGAGAGGAACTGTATTTCATTGGACTTTGGACAATTAGGTTGGGGGGTACAGATAAAAAGTCCATCATGGTGGCCATGCTGGAGATATGAAAGGCAAAAGGGGTAAACTATACAGTCCATCTGAGCCACCAGATAGAGAAAAACCAAGGTACAAAGGGAGTGATCCAAGAGGCGGGGTACTGGTGCCTAATATACCCCCAGGCCATGTGAACTGGCATCTTGATTATACTTTATTTATCAATATTGGTAGTATAGTCCAGGCCAGGGATCCAAAGGACATGACTTCCCTAATCTTGTATCTGAATGACTATAATAACCTGTTTCTCCTGCAGGTCTTTATGATATTTTCTCTGTGACAGTGTTCTATAAGTTGAATAAAGGGATTGGCTTTCACAATTCTTGCCTTATACTTGAAATCCTACTATCTTTATGCATTCCCCACACATGACAGAGGAGCAGTACACAGCATTGAATAATGTAGAAAGTATTTCTGGGAATGAGCTTTTAGCCTTCTCTTCATATACCCAAAAAAACCCTTTCATCCAACCTACCTCTCCCCCAGTTGATCCTACTAGCCATGCTTAAACACAAGGCTTGGTTGGCTAAGCATCAAGCTACTTCAAGAAAAGTATCCTTTTTTACATTCATAATTTTCACTAGCCCAGATTTTCATTTGTCCTGTGTGGCCCATTATATGTATATTGGTGGTTTCTTGCAAGAATTTCTTTGTTTTTAAAAATTATTTATTTTTAGATATATTGGTTTTGCATCACCTACAAGTTGAATGCAAATAAAGATAGCAGTTTTACACCACTGCTTCCCCTGAATTAAATCTTATTAAAAATTATTGCTTGCATCCCTGAATACTCTACCTTTTGATCCTGTCAACACTGCCAAGGCCAACCCATAAAAAACCTGAGACTGGAATAGCCCTGTCGTGAATACAGCTATTCATAGTATTTTGATTTCACCTTTGGTGGGCCATTTTGAGGACAAAGCTCTCACTTTCGCTTTTGCTACTCAAAATGAGTTGATGACCAATTCAGGAAATACAATTGTTTGGTTTCCTGCTCCCTGCGCAACTCACTCGCCCCACTAATGCTGGTGACAAGTGATCCTACCATCCTGGTAGTGTTTTGTGGTATTCTCAACCACTCTATATTCCATTTCCTTATTCACCAATAAAAATAAGTTCTATTCACATTTTTATCTTTGTGTCTTCTGTACTTCTGCGCCTCTCTCTAGCCACAACTAGTAGAGATTATTCTTCCAGGGCCGCAAGGTAAACACATTTGCCTTCCCTGTCATCTAACCAAGACTTAGTACAAATCCAATCCTAAGGTTAGGATTTCCTGTTGTGTGTCTGTGCCACGCCTCAGAACACAACAAGCCCCTAAAATAAAATGTCCCTTTTGGGTGTATTCATGATTTCTTTGCCATTCTGGGTTCAGTGACAAGCCACAAGTTGTCACCTAATCAAGTCACTGGGTTGGGTGGCAACTTGAAGCTCTTTGATGAACTAGGAATTCCATAGAAATCTTGAAACCACCCAAATAAAGACCCTTTTTATTTAAGGCTTTATACTGGTTCTTGATTCTGTATGTATTGGCTTTATAATTGTTAAATAATTTGAAATGTAAAGAATTTTGGAAAGCTGGCTAGAAATCTTAATGGAGATTGCTTAAGAAGGGTACAGTATAAAACTTTTTTTGTTTGGATTCAATTTCTAGCCAATGCACAACCAATATATTCTAAACAAAGAATGGTTCACATGCCAAACAACCAATTAGATTAAAATGTTACCCACTTCAATTCCAACAACATTATTTCTAGGAACCAAAATCTAAAAAATGACAGTGTTGCAACATCTTTGATTGCTCCCTCTCAGGAAATCAATTCCCTGAGTGATTCCCTGACTAATAATTAAGTTGATGACACTCTTATCAATTGTCCAACTATTATGAGGATCAAAAAATTCAAGTCCTAAGCATAACACTACTTGGACAAGCCCCATGACTGCCATGATGTACATAGACAACATGTGGCTTCCCATAATACTATATAATACTCCAAACTCATATCTAATAAAGTAGCATTCTCTTCTTATTTTCTCCTTTATCTTGTTTATTATACTTCTAAGAAGTATATACTTGACAGTGGTAGCACAGCTGGGTTATCCACACCTACGCAATTTAAAGAAAAATTCCTCCAAAGAAAAGAACCCAGAAGATGGCACTCCCCACCTACTGGAGACAATAAAAAAATCAGGATGTCCCTATGGGATTCACTGTCTTCAACAATATCCTCATACTAACCAAACAGTTAAATTTTCTTGGTACTTGAGGGGTCCTGAATCCACCTCCAGTTCCTGACACAACCAAAATACCCAACATTGTATTACAACGCCTACACTCAGCAGAAATTGGAACGTTATAAGGACTATGTCAAGAAAATTCTAACCTCTGGATTCAAAGCACCTGAAATAAGTTTACACAAGTGGGCTACCCCCAGAAACTCTGGACAAGTGAAATTGCTTTACACATTACTGGGGCTGTGTTGCATTTGTAGCAGTATAGGTTGCTATTTTCTACAAACAGTTAGTCATAATCCTAACTCTTAATACTATATCTGTAGATGGTATAGTAGCAGCCTTTGGTAGGACAGAAGAATATAAGGATATAATGACAAAACTGGTATTTATTATGATAGTGCTTCAGTTATATAGTAGGAGGCAAGGGGATTTCCACCAGAGGAATGGTGGCATAGACAGAAGGACTTTCCTAAAGGAGGAGAGTGGAGAGGTATAGTAGAAAGAGCCGCGCAAGAGAACAACTGGTTTCATGTGCCTTGCCTAATGGAGGCAAGTGGCAATATCTATGTTGCCCTATTTATAACCTCAGAAGTTAAGCCTGCACCTGATGCACATTCAAAAGGCCCTTGAATACCCATTTTTAAGGAGTTTTTAACATAATTAACCCTGTTAAAACTAGGCTAGATAAAGCAATTGTTCAATTATTTTGTTGCTCAATCCCTAAGTGGACAACTTAATGTCTAATCCATTCAGGATCTGCAATATTTCCCTCCACTGGATCAGACAACATGGTTAAAAATGGCTTGACACACAAGATGGTGGCTATGGTGATAAGTCACTCTAGAAGAGTTCCAATAAGAGCCTTGAAGAAGGTGCAAGTGGTAATTCCAAAGAGGCGCAAGCATACAAGGCCAATGGAGGTGGGGAAGGTAACAGAGAAGCAAGTAGTCCTGCATGATGTGAAAGGCAGCTATCTGGACTTAGGGTTCAGCTAGATCATCTACTGATGCCTCAGCTGGTCTTAGTGGGGACAGACCCATTGTTTGCTGCATTGTTCCTAGCCTTGAGCAAGCCCAGGGAGGTGACAGTAACTGGGTTGCAAAAGGGTAACAGTATCCATTGGTGGTTCTCCATGCAAGCAGTGGAAGAATACTTGGAGGCTCAGTTGAAGGGTTTCCAATTTGAGGGCCAAGTGCTCTCAGTCTTGCAACAGGGGATGGTATCCAGCATAGTGAAGTCTGTTCTTTGCGCTTGGGCAACACCTGGGGTTGCAAAGACTCAACTAGTCCTTTGGAAACCCTCAGACAACTTTGAGCAGTGTCTTTGGCAAGCTTTCCAGGAAAAGTTGAAGTTGTACATAGTGGAGGGTACTGCTCATCTGGTGCCAATGGCAATGGCTGGCAACCTTGTTCTTTGAGGTACCAATCACTGTGATACCAAGCAGGAGGAGAACATGGATGTCTTCCTTGAGTGGGCCTTGTCTGTTTTCTACAGGGTGGGTGGCCAGGTCCCTGTAGAGTATGCCCTTTGCAAGAGTCTCCGGTGGGACTGTATCTTCTTAGGGGTCGCCTTTCCTGTGGACATTGGGGGTCAATTGTGTGTCTTGCTTGGTGTGAGTTTGTTGCCTATTCCTTGGTCATTGACTTTGCAGATTTGTAGGTAACCAGCTATGTTTCCTGTCTGCCATTCAGGTGATAGAACAGGTGGTGCAGTATTGGAAGAGTCTTGTCTGTCTCCAATAAATACTTTGTTCTTTCATTCTTATTCCTCATACTTTGGTGCATCATTATCACAAACAGGATAAAAACCCATGGAATTTTTTAATCAGGCTTTTGTTTTTTTGGGTTGTTGTCCTAATTGGGGATTACTCTTGGTCACTAGGAGAAGCATGCATATACTGAGTGTGTACTCTAGTGATCAATTGCCCAGAATGGGACTCCTTAAGGGTGTAGGAGTCAGGGCCAGTCTTCTGGATAACTTGAACTGGGCCTTGCCAGAGGGAGGCAAGTTTGGATTCATGCCTGTGCCCTCTATTGCTGAAGAAATGAACTGATTCTCCTACTAGGTAGGTGGGTAGGGCAGGGCGTTTGGATGTAGCTTGTTCTAGGTCCTGTAACTTATGGTTTAGGTTTACAGTGTAGGCCTCTGATTGCAAGCAAATAAGGGTTTGAACAAGCTTGTTGAAGTATGCCTCTGGGGACACAGCCAGGCTAGGCTTTACCAAGGAATATAGGAAAGGGGGAAGACCTGGTTGCCAGCCATAAAGCAGTTGGAAGGGTGGTTTGCCAGTGGCACAATGATATACAATGTTATATGAAAAGGTGGCCGCAGGCAGGAAGGTATCCCATTCAGTTTCATGTTGGTGACTGAGCTTCTGGAGTATCTGGACCAGGCTCCCATTAGTGCGCTCTACCATGTGATTTGTCTATGGGTGATAAGGGGTGGATAGTGTCCCACAAATTCCCATTAGTTGGTTGAGGTGGGGGATGATATAACTGGTGAAATTGGTACCATTTTCTGTCAGCAGAATCTGGGGGCAACCATGTTTGTATATGATATTCCCCAGGATGAACGTGGCTGTCACTAGTGCAGATTGGTTGAGAATTGCCTTGGCCTCTACCCATTTAGTCAGATGATCAACAGCCACAATGATGAACTTGTTTCAACTGTTGATAACTGGCAAGGGCCCCACTATGTTAATGGCTACTGTGTGGAAGGCAAACCCAGGGCATACAAGTCTGTGTTGAAACTTGGCAACCTTAGGTCTCTCAATGTTGCAGTCATGACAGATGACTAGTGTATCTACTACATCAGTGTGCATTCCTTCCCAGAAGCAGTGCTGCTGTAGCAGGGCTAACGTCTTCTGTATACCACCATGACCAGTAGTCTTGTGAGCGGCCACCACTGAGTCCATGTGTAAGGATAGGCGTATGTAAGGTAGCCAAGGGTCTCCACAAAGCTTCAGGAGTTGCCCCTTAGAGACCTTGGTATCAACAGCTAACTTCTTGAGAGCCCTCTGTATTTCTACTGTCTCCTCTCCCCACAAAAAAGGATCCTCTATAAGCTTGTCATAGAGAATGTCAGCCATGGGGGATACTAAGGCAACAGTAGGAAGACAGGAGAGACAGTCAGCATTCTGGTGGGCTGCTCTGGCTTGATGAACAATTCCATAGTCATGATCCTGAAGTTTAATGGCCCAATGCACTAGACACCCTTCAGGATCCTTGAGGGTCTTCAGCCATTGAAGGGAGGCATGGTCTGTTACAACCGTGAAATGTACCCCATGGAGATACAATCTGAATTGTTTATAGGAGTATGTCAAAGTCAGACACTTGTGTTTGGTGACAGTGTAGTTCCTCTCATGAATATTAAGAGTACACAAGCAGTATCCAACAGTATTCTTGGGTCCTTCAGATTCCAGTTGGGAGGGCAACTGTGGTAAGTTTGACTCCCTGGTGATTGACTCCCTGGTACTCAACACTTTGTCGTGTACCAGGGAGCCAAGTGCTGCAAATGTGAATCTATTAGTATTTTTGGCTTAACTGATTTTAAGCTAATTTTTACTAGTAATTTAGGGGTTCAAAACCAAAAACCAAGGTTAAATTTACTTGAACTTGACTTCATTTAATAATTCAGTTAGCTAAAATACCAATTTAAGGGGCAATTTATAAGTAAATTTACTAATAGAAATGAAAACCCCTGTGTTCAACACTCAAAAACAAAAAGTGACCAGTTTGGCACTTTTTAAGCCAAATTTTAATTTTATTAATAAAATACATATGCACTTATATAAAATTTGTTATTTACTATTATATTTTTATTATTAGTGTCCATAGTTGTCAATTAGGCTCCCAAGCACCACTATACTGGATTTAGTGGTATAGACATTAATCAAATACCCCACTTGTTTTACATTATGTCATTCCTGGGTTTGTGGATTAAGTGGTGCCACATAAATTAAGCCTGATTTATTAAGAGATTTCATTTGTCTTTATAAAAAAATGGAAACTCAACTCCTTCTTTGTTTGACTCTATCTACTTGCCACCCAATCAGTTTTGGATTTAACTAATCAAAGGCTTTGAATTAAGGCTAAATTAATATGTGATGCACTATGAGCGCCACTTGACACTCATCCACTTGTTACTTTAACTTGGGGATTAGTACAGAGAGCTTCTTAACGTTTTAATCAACACTATGGTAAATAAGTCAATTCCAGCTCCTCACAGCATAAATTAAACATTAATAAACACATTCCTACTCATTTACTTTTTTAACTTATGTTGTATTTTTTATTTTTGAGCATATGAAACTGCCTTGCTTTTGGGTTAACTTTCAACCCTGTTTTAAATTTTAGCAAGTTTTATATGTAAAAAACATAGTCAATTTGATTTTTCTGCTTGACTTTGGCATACTTGACAGTGAGAATTCAGCTTTTTCCGGCTGATCAACAGTGCCAAACTTGACACTTTACTATGTTTTGAATTTTCAACTCTCAATAAAAAAAATTCCACATAATAATTTTTTATTATTTTTGCTATTATAATCTACTACTTTTTCTGCTACTCTCCATATAATTTTCATATATAAATTTTATTTTTAATTATACTTTTACATTGATTTAGCACTAAGATGTTATGCTGAACCTAACATCTTTGATGCTTCACCATAAATTCACTTATTTTCTATGTTTTAACCTTTATATCTATACTTTGAGTTCCTATTTTGCTTCTATTTACTTTGTTATATTTTTTTCTTGATAAATAAAGCTTTATTTGCATACTTTTTATTTAACTTTTACTTTGCTTTACCTCTGTGTTTCATATCTTTCATACTGTTTTATTTATAAAACTAAACTTTTCTTTAACCAAGATCATCCAAATCCAACAAGCCTACTGTTGCGCTGGGATTATGGGGGCAACTCATTTCTGTAATAGAGCACAGGGTACTCAGCTTGAATACTGTCATATGTGAGGTTATGATTATTATTGTAGCAGAAGAACATATAGGAAGAGGAATCAATAATTACTTTGGAGGCTTGGCTTCTGATCACGCAGAAGCACTTCTAATAAGTCAAAAAGTATTTTATTATTAGGGGAAAAGTATTTATACCCTTGTGGGGGCGTCTTCCTGAGCTGTTGGCAATATCTTCTAGGACATTCCAACACACTCTTATTTTGGGTAATTAGTGATCTAGGTTTGGTTGTTTCAAACATGCCAACCAATGAGATTTAATTGCTTCACCCAGCACAGGTGATCCTTGCTTGCATGGGGGTTTGGTATATTTTGGGGCCATTCATCCTGCTTAATTTGTGTCCATGCATTGACTGCTTAGAAATACAGTTAATTTAGGAAATCCAAGATTATGGGGAATTGAACCCAGCGCCTTGGCGCTTGATGTAAAAGTAGGGTGGCGCTTTGGCGCCTGCAATATTTGCCAGGCAGCGCCGCGGCGCTTGCAATAATTTTCAGTTGGTGTGGTGGCTCTTGACATAAAAATAGTTTGGTGCTGTGGCGCCTAATCTAATTACTAGGTGGTGCTTGTGTATATTTTTAAGTGCTGTGGCGGTAATTATGTATTGTTTAATTGCTGCAGTGGCGCTTATCATTGGCTAATTTAAGACTCAGGTCAGCAGACTACTGCTAATCCAATATGCATATAATTTATATTACCAATTTATGTGATTTGGCAGCAGCAATTCATATCTACAAGCTCCGTCATAATTAGCATCATTGCTTGGTCAAAATTCCCAACATATCTCCCCACTTGACCAAGCACTACTTCCTTTCTTTCCAAGATGAATCCCACTAGTAACAACAGCAACAAACGCCAAAATATGCGCCAAGCATACAACACTATAATGGCAACCATGGGTGAGGCGGAGCGCAATGCCTTCTGTAAGATGCCCTGCACTGTGAGGATTGCCTTCCTCAACCGTCTTTGCTCCAGCAAGGATCACTTCTGCAAGCAGGACTGTGTCACCACTGTGGCTGGCTCCGTCCTTAATTCTGTTCCCAGTTCTGATGCTGGTGACCTCTTTGAGGAGGATTCCATATTTGACAAGACTCCTCCCGCCCCCAGCACACCTCTTGTTGTTGGTCCTTCTGGCGCTTTGCGCCCATTTATGCAGTGCTTGCCTTCCTCTAATGAGCCTCCAACCACCCCCTCATCAATGCTTTGTGCTTGTTGCAACTTGGACAAGGCCCAATGGACTACCCCAATCTGCTGAGCAAGTTCAGGGTTTGCCACCACAAGGAAACCATGTTCAGTTTTGTGCAGGTCATGCACTCTGACAAGGACGCCATGTCCCCTATCTGTGCCGGTGAGCTCTATCACGGCTGGTACAATGCCTCCTGCTTGGCTGCTGAGGTGCGCCTTGGCCTTAAGTCTTCTTCCTTGGCACCTGGCCAGATCTCTGCCCAGCACGCCCACACTATTGCTATCTGAAGCAAGTATATAAATGAGGTGGCTCGGATTTGGTCCCTCAAGCTTGCCGCTGACCTGGTGTTTCATCAAACCCTGGACCTTCCTGTCCAGGCCAACACCAGTTGGCGCTTCTCAGCTACTTTCAAGGTGTTTCTTTCAGCAGTGAGTACTGGCAATGCCAGCCTCTATCTTCCCTTGGCTGCTGCTGCGTGCCACTTCATGTGGTACGCCCCCAATAGCTGCCAGCCTGGCCAGCCAGGGTACGCTGGTTGTTTCCTGGAGCACTATTGTGCTCTGGCCTATCAGCTCTGGGTTCTGTTACTGCTGGCTTACTCCTATATGGAGGACGCCCTGATGGACTGCCTGTCTATTGGGGCTGCGTTTTCCGCTTGTGGTGGTTAGGGTTGCCTTGTGCCCGTGAGCCAGCTCTGCCTCCCGCTCTGTAACTAGACCTCCATGTTGCGGAACTCTCAGTTGGCCTGGTCTCAGATGCTGGTAGTCTTGGCGCATGTGCACCAGCGCTGCAATGATAACCACTACCTTTTCCCTGCCCACAAACGCCCAGTGGTGAATATCCAGTGTCCCACCAAGCATCCTTGTTGCTCGGACCCCTCCCGCAGTACTCGTGATGAATAAACTGCCCACCATGTTTGCCAGTATTTTCTTTTTGTGTTATGCATTAGTGTTTTAATTTTTCTCTTCATCTTTATTATTTTTTATTTTAGTTTTATCTTTTTATTTAATGTATTGGATTGTTTAGTATTTTTTATCTTCTTTAGTTCTAATTGTCTTTATTTAATTTCTTTTTGTTTTAGTCAAGCTAATTTCAATCTTTTCTTTTATGGTATTCTTGTAACCTTTTTTATTATTTATTTTTTTTCTTATTCTTTACGTTTATTTTATATATGATTTTGTTTTATTTATGTATATCTATATTTTTAATTGTTTTCTTTTTTCTTTTTTCTATGTTCTTTTTTTTCAGTCTTTCTTGTTAAACTTTCTTAAGAATTTGGCGTGTACTCAGTTAACTAGGCATCTGTCCTTCACATCCTTAATAGTGTAGGCGTCTGTGGACGTCTTATTAATGATCTCAAAGGGTCCTATCCAGATGACTGCCAACTTGTGAGCGCGGCTGTTGCCATGTGTATTGTGAAATAGCACCCAGTCTCTTACAGCAAATTTGGGCAGGTCAAACTGTTTCT
The DNA here is from genome assembly GCA_014839935.2 of Entomophthora muscae. Lineage (NCBI taxonomy): Eukaryota > Fungi > Entomophthoromycota > Entomophthoromycetes > Entomophthorales > Entomophthoraceae > Entomophthora > Entomophthora muscae. Next base: position 173,032 of record QTSX02005072.1, on the reverse strand, counting down.
TGTTGTCCCTTTCTTGGTCTCTTATCTTCTTAGCCAGTGAGTTAGAATATGCCTCTGACTGCAGCTGTATGAGAGTGCAAGCTAGCTGTTCCTGGTACATGTGCAGAGATTGAAGCCCTTGTTCTCCTATGCACAAGTACAAGATAGGAGGTAGTGCAGGGTGTCTTCCATAAAGTAGTTGGAATGGCAACTTCCCTGTTGCTGAGTGTACAGCAATATTATAAGCAAACGTGGCTGCAGGCAAGAACATGTTCCACTCTGCTGCTCTATCAGCCGCTAGCTTCCGCAGGATACTTATAAGGGTATTGTTTGCTCTCTCAACCATCCCATTTGACTCAGGGTGGTATGGCGTGGAGAATACACCTCTGATACACATGAGCTCATTCAGTTTGGTTAACACATGTGACAAGAAGTTTTTACCATAGTCAGTGAGTATGACCTGTGGACATCCATGTCTTAGTATAATGTTCTCTAAGACAAACTTAGCAGTGGTGCCTGCCCCCAGGTCCCTTACTGCTTTAGTCTCTACCCACTTTATCAAGTGGTTGATGGCAACTATGATGTATTTTGTACAATATTTGCTAACCAGTAATGGTCCAACTACGTCAATAGATATGGTGTGCCAGGCAAAGTTAGGGTGCGCCAGTTGATAGGTTGTCATCTTCTTGAATGGTCTCTCTCCCTGTCATTCCTTACAAAAGCTGAGCGTCTTGTGTACATCAAACGCCATTGCTTCCCAAAAATATGCTGTTTTAAGTTGGGCCAGTGTCTTGCAGAAAGCCCCATGACCTACTGCCTTGTGAGCACATACAATGAGGCCGGTTTGTTCTGAGGATTAGGGCATCACTCTTATCCCTTTGGTTGTCTTCTCAAAGACTACCATTCTTGATCTCAGTGTCCTCTAGGTGTTGTAGGATCTTCTGAACCTCTGGTGGCTTGTCTTTGAATTGGCTGTTCAGCATTTTTTCATATAAGAGATCTGAGATGTCCGCCAGGTGGTCTACTGTGGGGAGTTGCAATAGGTCATCTGCTTTCTGATGTTTAGCCCCTGAGCAATGGGAGATCTCAAAGCCGTATGCCTGAAGTTTAAGTGTCCATTGTGCCAAGCTTCCTTCTGGTTCCTTTAGGTTTTGTAGCCAGCGTAGTGATGCATGGTCTGTGATTACTTTGAAGTGTATCCCATGTAAGTATACTTGAAATTGTTTTTATGTGTATATCACTGCCAAGCATTCACGTTCTGTTACTGTGTAGTTGCGCTCATAGATATTGAGAGTACAGCTACAATAGGCAACAGGGTGTTCCTTGCCTTCTGCAACAATTTGTGATAGTATGCTGCCAATAGCAGTCAAGGAAGCATCTGTGTGTATGATGAATTCTTGACTGAAGTCAGGGTATTGAAGGATGGGTTGATCCATGAGGCTAAGGCAGAGTATGTCAAACGCCTTCTGGCATGCTGGTGTCCATTCAAATTGAACGTCGCTCTTCAAGAGATGGAAGAGAGCCTCCCCCTTCCTGGAGAAGTCCTTTACAAAGCAACAGTAGTATCCAATCATACCAAGGAATACTTGCAAATCACGCTTGTTGGTGGGGACCTTCATCTTTTCAATAGCCTCAATCTTGGCAGGCTGGGGGCAAAGTCCATGTGCATCCACTACAAATCCAAGATACTCAAGCTGATCCTTGAAAAAGTCACATTTCCAAGGTTTAATCTTCAGTTTGGCTGCCGCAAGGCAACAAAAGACTTCTTACAAGTGCTCCAAGTGTTCAGTGAATGTTCTAGAAAACACATTGATGTCATCCAGGTAAACCAGTACACAACTCAACTTAAGGCCGTGAAGCATATTGTCCATAGCCTGTTGAAATGTGGCTGGTGCATTGCATAGTCCTTGAGGCATGCAGGTGAGTTGGTACAGCTCTTGGCTGGTGATGATTGCGCACTTCTCCTGTTCTTCAGGTGGGAGTTCAATCTTCCAGTAGCCTGAGATTAGGTCCATAGCAGAGAAGAATTTTGCGCCACCCAGGCAATCAAGAGCACTGTTGATGCGCGGAAGCGGGTAGGAATCCTTCTTTGTGATGTTGTTCAATTTCTGGTAGTCAATCACAGCACAGTTGGTCCTGTCCTTCTTTTTCACTATCAGCACTGGAGACAACCAAGGGCTCTTGGATGGTATCAACAGTCCCAACTGTACCAGCTTCTCAATCTCTTCATCCACAATGACGTCAGCCGCATGTGAACGTCTGATAGGGCAGAGTCAGATGGGCCGTTTGTCCCCTGTGTTGATGTAGTGGAGAGTATTCTTGGCGCATCCCAGATCAAAGTTGTCCTCTGAAAATATGGATTTATATTTCTCAAAGAGGGCCATGGCTGCATCCTGTTGTTCCGTGGATAACCCAGCCAATTTTTCTCTGGGTATTACAACACCAACTAGGGGTGGCTGACTGTCAGAGGAGACTAACCCAAACTCCTCCAGAGTACCAAAGTTGTGTATCCCAGTAACCTCTTTCACCGGTATAAGGTGTAGGTAGGCTACTACTTGGTGTCTTTAGACTCTAATTAGGCTTTGGGTGAGATTTTCCAAGAGCACTTTAACAGCACCATGCCCTGGTAGAATGAGACCTGGGGCCACTAGGAGTTTCAGGTGAGAGCAGTTGTGGGGCGGTTGCAGCTCACCATACAGTCCTTGAGGAATATCAGTATCCAAGCCAGTCTCAACCAGTACTTGGTGGCCAGCCGGGATCTCAATAGGCAGGTCCGCGCAAAGCGGTAGCCCTTTGTATTCCTCCAGTTGGTTAGGTAGAGGCCTGACCTTACGGCTTAGCTTCTGGTACTGGATGGGTACCACTCCGTTTGTGTATGCCATATTGACACTAGGCATGGACTTGTGGGTGCCAGTATCCTTGTTGCGGCAGTAATACAGTGGGATGGTCTGGCCTAAGATTTCAAAGGTATCAGCGGCCAGATCAGTTCTGATCCCATATTGCCTCATTAACAAGGTACCATTCAGGATATCATAGTTGTCATTTGGCAAGACAATGGCAGGAGCCAATACTGCAAGAGAGCCAAAACGCAAAGGTAAGGCGCTGTATGCCCCTTGTGCAGTGGTGACTGTCAGCCCAGCAGTACCATATTGCTTCTGGTGGTCAATGTCTGGAGCTAGTCCCAAGCGTTTTACCAGGTGTGTGGAGACAATATTAATAGGAGCTCCCGTGTCAATGATGGCTTGTACTTTGATTTTGCTCACAAATATATCTGCATAAGTACATTCAGAGTAGGAGGAACTTATTTTGTTTACTAAGTGTATGTCAAGATCATCCGCCATGGACAGAAACTTGAGGATGCTGCCACACAGCTTGGGGTGGTGAGCTTTCATGGTGTCCATGGGTATGATAACATTTACCCCCTTTAAATGTGAGGTGTCAGTAGAAGGGCCAGGAATATTGTTGGGGGCTTTGTCTAGCAACTGGTGGGCATAGGGCTTAGAAACAACCACTTGGGCTTTGCCTTTGGCCTTTGCTTGACTGTGTGTTTGCACTACATAGATATCCTCAACAATGACGCAGTGTAGGGCATTGCCTGAGTAGCCAATGTCCAGGACAAATAGCTCTGCCTTATCTGGGGAATGGTCAGCACTGTAGGGTGGTGCTATCAGCCCTTCCGAAGCTTGTGGTAGGCGGTCAGGCGGAACAGTGGGGACATTGGTGGGGTTGTTCATAGTGGAGTGAGAGAGTCCCGTCTCTACTCCACTTGGTCTTTTCCCTGGATAGTAATGTCCTGAGGTGGCATTACATGAACACCTGTTTTAGAAGTGCAGGAGTTGGCGTAGTGCCCCTTGCAATTACAGCGGTGGCAAGTAACCTTGGACATGTTGGCCTTAGGAGCAAAGTGTCCACTTCCTTTTGTACAGGCAGGAGGAGTGGGTAAGGGTCTAGGCTTAACCAAGGCATTGGGAGGCCCAAAGATATCCCCACACTGACAAAGGTATTGCACCATGCCATCAATAGAACATTTGCCTTGGAATGCCGGCATCAAAGTACAATACAATGCCTTGTAAGGTTTGACAGCAGAGTGCAGGGCTATGTGTGCATCATGCACTGTAAGAGATCCACAGCCAGTAAGGACCTGTGCCTCCAAGTAGAATCAATCTGCAAATTCAGCTATGGATTTGTCCTTTTGGAATTGGATCATCAGGAGCTTGTTCTTTTGTTCTGTAATCCTGGCTATACTTCCAAATTTGTACAACAAAGCTTATTTAGCCGCGGCGTAGGACCTGTTGTTCTGCAGCATGTGAGGTATGATGAGATCAGTGCTAGCGGCGTCAAGCTGGTTCAGAAGCATGGTTGCCTTTTCCTGATTGTTAGTGCCATACATCAACATTTCAAAGAGTCTGATGAATGTATGGACGTTCCCCTTTGGGTCAAACTTGGGGAGGTTCATGGGTTTGAACCTGGGTGCATTTTTATCTGTGTTCTGGCGTCTCAGAGGAGGAGAAGTGTCTTGTTGGGTACGCGCAAAGAAGTTCTGTTGTGATGCTCCTGCAGAAGACTCTGAGCGGTTAGGGCAAGGAGTTTCTTCTGGGGTAGGAGGGACCACAAACACAGGTGGCAAGCTTTGTTGTCTCAAGGAGGATGAGATGGCATCATCTTTGTAGGAAGAGCTAGTTGGCTGACGTAGAGTAGTGCTCTCCCCAGATCTGTCATGAGGCACACGCTGTGAGAGAGGAGGGCTAAAAAAACTAAGTTTGGCTCCCATCCCGGTGAAACAAACCACCAGGATGCCATCCAGTGGAGGACTGGAACAGCCGCTCAAAGGGGAGACCACAGGGAGAACACAGGTTACAACTGAGGGAAATAGGCGTTCAAAACCATCAGTAGTAGGCTGGTGAGTAACCAAGGGGTGCAGGAGGGAGCAGGAGAGGACACTTTGGAGGACCCAAGGGGCATTGGATGGCTCTGGACCACGCTTGGGAGGGGAGTTGTGGGAGGCACATCTCCTTCAGAACCAGGAAAAGTGTGTTCCACAGTATCCAACTCCAAGTCATCACACGTCAGGCTCTTAACTACTGCCTCCCCAGAAAGAAGAAGGCTGCCAGGGAAGCCCCAGAGACTGGAAGGGTCTCTACTCACAATCTGGGCAGACAATGAGATTTTCCCCCACAAGTCTGGGGAGGTGGACCACAGTAAAAACAGGAACAGAGCCAGAGAAAACACCACAAATTTAAGGGCTGGGAGTATCATAAAAATGATTGCCGTGAAATTTGGGGCAGGTGGGTAGGATTTCCTGGAAAAAAACAGAGGAAAATATCCTGGTAGAGTAGTCTTAGAACAGGATGCAAGGAGGAGCAACTGGGTGGGTCTGGGCAGCTTCAATATAGCCTTGGATACCTTTAATAACAACAGGAAGCAAAAGCAGGTTTGAAAACAACAACTTTTAAGAGAAAGTTCAAGATAACAATATAAATTATAATGAAATTCAATTGTAAATTTTAAGTTCAAACTCTGGTTTTGAAAGCAAAAGCTGAGAAGACAACGGCCAGGTAAAGTAATACTAATATAGGGACCCAGAGGAGAAGCCGGGCTCTAAACCAGTTGGGACAAGGTAAGCTTGTGAACAACTACTAACACTTTAATCTTTAGGCTGCAGGACTCAAACTGGGGCCCCAAACAACAGAAATGAATTAAAATGAATTGCAAAGGCTTCCAAACTTTAATATTTTTGAAAATAGACAAGCAGGGGATTGGAAGTCCCCTTGCTGCATTAAAGGAAATGGGTTGCAATTGAAAGTGAGTCATATGACATCTGGATCTGGATCCAATTGGGTAGAGGAAAAACTTTTCTGGATAGAACTAGGGGGACTGGGGGGTTTCATTCTAGTTTCCGCGGTCAAATCTGATTGGCTGGAAGAGATACTGAACATTTGGAATTCACTTGAGTTGTCAAGCATCAATATGACAACCTCTGATTGGCTAGCTCTAATGGTTTTTAGAAGTGGGCAATACCAAGCTAATAAGTGGTCTAAATTAACCAGTGTTTCTTCCCAGGAGGGAGCAACCAAAGGCAAAGGATCTGCAGGGTAGGCTAGCACAAACCTCTCATCAACCATGTGTGCTAAATCCTTTAGAGGATGGAGGGGTTTGGCTGGCGTTTTTGAGCCTTTCTTAGTGCGGCAAGGGAAAATTGTGCAATCCAATGCCAGAGGTGGCAGTGAATTTACACACGCAAGGCAGAGAATTGTGCCTGACTACAACGGCATCTTCCTTCCTGAACCTCTGATCTGACTTCAGCCAGTTGGGCTTCCAATTCCCTCATGGCTCTGCAGAGGCGGTCAATAAGGGAGCCACAATGCACCATCCCTTCTCTATATTCTTCTAAAGTGAACTCCTGTGTAGTAGCATTCTCATTGGCTTCCTGCACAGCGTTGCGTAGGTCACAAATCTTGGCTTGGAGGGCTGCTTGTTGTTGTTTGTGTCTCTTGTTCACTTTGTTAATCTCTTGGAAGGCATTGTTATTTGAGATAGTCAGGCTGTCAAGTTGGCGTCAAATCTCATCCATCTCAGGGACGCCTGTAGTGGTACTTTGGGCTGCAGGAGTCTGTCTGGCTAGGAGTAGTTCCTCCTCAGTCTCCTTGTGGAACGTGGCCAATTTCTCTTCCAATGCCATTTGTAGGTGGTCATCATATTTCACAAAGTTGTCCTTTAGTTTGACAATCTTGGCCTCTGCAGCGTGGCAAGGTCTTTAAGTCTACTGATTTCTGACTAGTTGGTCTGGGAGAAGTCACTGAACTCCTTGTTTAGTGCCTCCAGCTTGGAGTATGTATCTGCCAGTTTAGACGTGCAGCGGCCTGTTTCCTCCAGGTGGGCTGCTTCTCAACAGGCGGCATGTTCCACATAATGTTTAACTGCCATGATATGGCATGTTACATCTTGACACCAGGTTTGTGAAGCTCCTCTCAAGTTTATTATCTTGCTCACAATGTTGGGCAGCTGAGTATTTAGCTGCTCTAAGAGGGCGTTGAGGTGCTGTGAGGTCTGTGCATGTTGGGTTTGGTTCTGGTGGGCGTAGTTCTGAACTTCAGCAAAGCTGAGGTCCAGACGGTGGACCAAGGCTGCCTGGTATTCCCGTTGATGGTTGGAGTAGGCCAACAGATCTTGTACTTCCATATGGTGGTGGGCCTGGACGCCTAACAGGTGATAAATTGCAGGGTGAACAAAGTTCTGGATGTAATTGCTGACCCGTTTGACATTGGGAAGTCAATCTAGGATTCCTGCTTCTGAGTTAAGGAAGCTCCAGAAGGACGCCAACAGTTGTTGGGCGTCTGGGTGGCAGTGGAAAAGCAAGAATTCCACGCTGGCAGGTTCATGAGCCAGTTGGTAACCAGTGATTAAATTTGAGGCCATATCAATAATAGTAGCCTGCTCTACTTCTATAGGTTGATCAAGTGAAGCAATTGGTAGTTTGGCGCAATTGCTATCTGGAATAATTGGTAGCTTGTTCACATCAATAATCTCTTCTTCCTGACAGAACCAGCAATCCCTTTTGATGTCACTAGTTTCCATGGGGGCGCCGTCATAGCGCTCATGGAACCCAGTGAGCAGAGGAGAAGGGGACGTGCTGTCTTCTTCCACAGACAAGTACATAGGCCCCCTGTAGTGAACACCATTTGTTGCGCTGGGAGTATGGGGGCAACTCATTTCTGTAATAGGGTGCAGGTTACTCAGCTTGAATACTTTCATATGTGAGGATATGATTAGTATTGTGGCAGAAGAACGTATAGGAAGAGGAATCAATAATTACTTTGGAGGCTTGGCTTCTGATCACGCAGAAGCACTTCTAATAAGTCAAAAAGTATTTTATTATTAGGGGAAAAGTATTTATACCATTGTGGGGACGTCTTCCTGAGCTGTTGGCAATATCTTCTAGGACATTCCAACACACTCTTATTTTGGGTAATTAGTGATCTAGGTTTGGTTGTTTCAAACACGCCAACCAATGAGATTTAATTGCTTCACCCAGCACAGGTGATCCTTGCTTGCGTGGGGGTTTGGTATATTTTGGGGCCATTCATCCTGCTTAATTTGTGTCCATGCATTGACTGCTTAGAAATACAGTTAATTTAGGAAATCCAAGATTATGGGGAATTGAACCCAGCGCCTTGGCGCTTGATGTAAAAGTAGGGTGGCGCTTTGGTGCCTGCAATATTTGCTAGGCAGCGCCGCGGTGCTTGCAATAATTTTCAGTTGGTGTGGTGGCTCTTGACATAAAAATAGTTTGGTGCTGTGGCGCCTAATCTAATTACTAGGTGGTGCTTGTGTATATTTTTAAGTGCTGTGGCGGTAATTATGTATTATTTAATTGCTGCAGCAGTGCTTATCATTGGCTAATTTAAGGCTCAGGTCAGCAGACTACTGCTAATCCAATATGCATATAATTTATATTACTGATTATGTAATTTGGCAGCTGCAATTCATATCCGCAAGCTCTATCATAATTAGTATCATTGCTTGGTCAAAATTCCCAACACCTACCAAGCGCCAAGCCTCAAAGGGCTCCAAGGAACCAGCCACCACCCTCAAGGGTGTCAAGAAGCCTGGAAAGGCAAAGTCTCCAACTCCATCTCCCCCCTGCACACTCATCTTCAACTTCCTCCCCCAATTCCTCAAATAAAAAAGTGATCACTCCCTCACTGACCACTCTTTTTATGACTCAGAGGCCAACTCCAAACCCACCAAGGAGTGCTGTACCAAGAATTCAAAGGCTGCCAAGGAGCCCACCTCTTCTTCTGGTAAAAAAATAAGGCATCCAAGCAGGCCTCAAAGAACCCTTCTCCTTCCCCTCCTGATGGCTCTTCCCCCCTCCCTCATCTGATCCCCAAGATGAGCCTGAGGAGTACTCCAAGAAGTTCAAAGCTTCTGGTCATTTGGCTTGGGATCCACTGGCCATCCACAATATCTGAAATTTGGACAGAGAGTTCAAAGTCCCCAAGCGCTTCCCCTGTTTTTTTCCCATCATGTCAGTAAAGGGCGTCCTGGCTATGTTGCTGACAATTACATTTTTAACTGTAATAATCAAAAGCGCGTCACCAAGAGCAAGCACTTTATATGTGAGGATAAGACTTGTGGGGCACGTCTAAACACCAAGGGCTGAGAGCAAGTAACTGCCAAGAAAGGGGAGCACTCTTGTGAGCCCTCCAATCATCTTATAACCCAGATGTTAAAATGGTACCTTGTACAGGTGATCCCAACATCCTCTCACCTCCAGGCATCTGATCTGGCTATAAAGGCCCTGCAGCATTTAAAACCTAACAATCTTAAGTTGATACCAACCCAGGAACAGTTGGTTAAGTTCATAAGCAATAAGTGTATTGTCACCAATCCCCCTCCTCCCAAGGCCTCAGATGCCCTCTTGGAGCTTACACTCACCCACAAGCTCAAGCAGCTTCCAAGTGGGGATTGCTTCCTCCTCCATGACAATGGGCCTGGCAGCAATGACCTCATAATCTGCTATGCCACTCAGAAGAACCTGCTGGAGTTAAAAAGGGCTTCAACCTGGCTAGTTGATGGTACCTTTGCCACTTGCCCCCAGATGTTCAAACAGCTCTGGATGATCCATGCCCAGATTGACATCTGGGTAATTCCACTTGCTTTTTTCTTCTCCCTGAGGTCACCGAGGCCATTTACACCTGTGCTTTATCCATCCTTTGCCAAGCACTTTCCCTCCTTCCTGACAGCAATGATGCCAAGAAGACCCCCCCCTACACCCACGCCAACCCTCCTGCCGCTGGCAAGGACCAGGCCACCCTGGACTTGGAGGAAAAGGTAAGACTGAGAGCTCTGGGGCCTCACATTTGCATCATGGACTTTGAGCCTGATCAGTTCAATGCATTTGAGAAGCTGTTCAGCAGAGAGGTACAGGGGTGCCACTTTCACTTCCGCCAAGAAGTTACTTGGAATGTAAAGACCCATGCCAAGCTTAGTAGGTTGGGCCGGAGGGAAACTTCAGACACCTTTAAATTTGTGCTGGCAAAATTCAGTGCCTTGGCTTTTTTAAAGCCAGAGCACACTGTGCAGGGGTTTGAGATTCTCTCAAAGGATCCTTACATAGCAAAGCACTTGGAGTTCAAGCCTTTTCTCAAGTACTTTGAGCCCCAGTGGATTGGGAAGGTCATCACACAGAGGCAAGGCAAGGCCTACGCCAGGGCCAGTTGGAACGTTTACCGGGCGGTCATCAACAGGGAGCTCAAGACCACCTTGGCACTAGAGGCTTATCACAAGCATCTTAAGGCCAACTTTGAGATTTATCCAAAGTTAAATAATTTCTTCTCTCTCCTGTAGCACAAGCAGGAGAAAACCATCTCCAAGCTGCGTGACTTGGCAAACCGCGTCCCCCCCCACCAAGCCCACAACCCACTCCATCCTATTCACTAAGGCCATTCAAAATGCGGCCAAGCATAAATACAAGGCCTCAGAGATCAAGCAGCAGCTTGAGCTCATTTCAACTGCCCTCCTGGAAGGGGCTAAAATGAAAATGGGGAAGAAGGATGAAGAGTAAACTTGCTTGCTTGCTTCTATGGTTTTAAATTTTAACTTTTTAGCTTTAATTTTTAATTTTTAGTTTTGATCAATTAGTTTTTAGTTTTAATTTTTCTATTTTTTGATTTAATTAGATAGCACTGATTATTTTATGTATACATGGCAAGTTTGAGATGAATAGTTATAGTTGAACGTGAATGAAATATCTTAATTTTTATTAATTTCCTAATAAAACATAAGATATTCACATTTATACTTATATGAACTATATTAAATAAATGTTAATATTCCTTCATATTTTGCGTAACTTCTATTGTTGTGTTTTTATTTATTTTTGTCTCATTTTAACTTTAATTTTTATGGGAATAAAAAACCTTTTTATAATAAAGAGTGTAAATTACATAGTGAAATGAGAAATAGTTGTTTATTTCTCCTTATTCTCATTAGTTAGAGGTACACTTTTTATTGCATTTTTTTAGCTCTTTGGAGTCTCTTTATATACCATAGCTTTATAGCTTAATTCTTTATATTAAAAGTTTTCAGTACATCAAGATCTGTTAATTAAAAAAGTGTCAATTTTCAGTTTCCAATCAGGGAAAAAGCTGAATTCTCACTTTACTATAGTGTCAAGCACCAGGGAGTTGATCACCAGGGAGTTGAACTTGCCACAGTTTCCCAAGAAACAATAGCTCTGACTTGAGGAATTTTTATTTGGATGGTTTAGCTTTTAGCTAATTTTTCAGAAGGGTGTCAAGGACAGCACTGAGGTGTTGGAGATGTGTGATTTGATCTTGACTGAAGACAATAATGTTGTCAAGGTACACAACAACACATTTCCCAATAAATTCCTCAAATTCTTTGTTCATCAACATGGCAAAGGTGGAAGGCATGTTGGCCATTCCAAAGTTCATGAACTCACACTCAAACAACCTGTAGCATGTGCAGAAGGTAGTTTTTGCCTCATCTCCTGGTGCAATGCAGACCTGGTTATACCCTGCAGTGAGATTGATCTTGCTAACAATCTTTGCACCTACAAGTGTGTCAAACAGGTTGTCAATCAATGGCAGGGGGTACTTGTTTTTAACAGTCACCTCATTTAGGGCGTGGTAATCTGTGACTAAGCAAAGGTACCTGTCCTTCTTGGCTACAAAAAAGATAGCAGCCCTGTATGGCAAAAGCAAGGGGCAGATAAAGCCCTTTTTGAGTGCATTCAAAAGGTGCTGTTGGAGGGTCTCATCTTCTTTTGGTGTCAGGCAATAGAGGGGACGTGCTTTGGGTAGTGACCCTTGTAGTTGTGTAGCGTGCTGGATCTCTTGATGGGGAGGTAGTTGGTCCAGTGTTTTGCTGAAGACGTCCTTATATTCCTTGAGGAGTGTGGCAAGTGCTGGTGGAAGTGAAGTGGTCAAGGGAAGGGCCGCAGGTGGTTCTGCGCAGATAACTTTGACTGAACACTGGTTGAAGTCTAGTTTCCCCCCTTGAAGTTGTATGAGCCTGTCTCTGTTATCCTAAAAAACACAGTATTGTGGAGTAGCTTGCTCATTTTGATAGGATAGATCTGGAAGCCCACCCCATTTCTATTGAGGGTGATGGCAGAGTTATCCCATTAGATTTAGGAATGGTTGTGCCAAAGCCAGTTCAGGCCAGCAATTACATCGTGGCTGAGCCCTGCCATGATTAGCCCAGAGAGCTTAACCTTGATGTTCCCCATTCTCACAGAAAAGGGTACCGTCTCATAGTTAATTGCCACTATACAGGAATCAGCTACTTTTACTGCCTTGAATCTTCTTGGCACTTGGTCTAATTGTTGGGAGTCAGCAAACGCCTGGTCAACCATTGTGTGATTGGCCCCAGTATCTACCAATAGTTTGTGGGTATTCCCATGAAAACAGAAGGGATAGGCCAAGTGGGTTACTTCATTTGAAGAGTGGCTTGCTTGGAGAATGAGGTTGTTGCTATGAACCTGGAATATGTCAAGGGTTTTGACTTCATGCACACAGTAGTTGCAGAGATTCTTTGCAAGAAGGGATTGAGAGTGAGGGTTAAGTGGGGTTGTAGAACCTCTTGTAGCTACAACCCCCAGGCTTTTCCCTGGTCCTCAATTTGTGCTAGTTGGAGTTCTCTCTTGCAGGGACGCTTAACCCCATTTTCCTGTTGGTATGGCTGGCGGCAGCCTACTTGGTTGTGGGCACTGCCAGGTGCAGGACAAGGTTGGGGTGGTGCATCATTGGAACAGCGGAAGCCCATTGAAGCCTGGTTATTGGCCTCCACAATGGCCTTGTAGCAGTTATTGATGGAGGTGCAGTAACGTACAGGAACCCACTTGCAGGTATGGAATTTGAGCTCATTAACTATCAAGGTAAGGAGCATGGCATTCCCATCAGTCACAGCTTCTGGGGCGGCGGCAAGAGCTTTTTGCCAGGCAGCAAGATATTCAGGGACAGATCCAGTCTGTTTAATGGTGTTGTGTTTGGCTCCTGGGGATAGCATCCAGGAGGATATGGCAGGAAATCTTTATAACAAAAGATTTGAGGTTTGAAGCTAGCCTTGGGTTAGCTTTCAGGGCAGAATTAAGAGCACATACCTTAATTTCTTGAAATACAAGATGAGGAATTCCTTTTGGCAAAAAAAAAGGAAAAATCTTGAAGAATATTAAAGTCAACACAAATGTGGATAAACTTGTTTTTATTAGGAGAAAAGATTCTACTTAAATAGTAGACAAGGGTCAATTATCACTTGTTAGGTAGACAGAGTGGTTGAGGGGGTCATGTTGGGGTGAGGTCATACCAGGATCAGACAAGGGCAGTTAAAGTATTCCAGAATGGGTAGACATTGAAACAGACCCATTTATGGTTGGCAAGGAATATCCAAAGTCAAAAGCAAAACTGACCAAATCTTCACACATATCATTATTTGAAGGCCATATTGAAACAGCATTAATAGCACAATTTCTGACATCTCCCCCCTCAATATTGGACACAGGGAGTTGATATTTGCAGAGTAATTTGAAATGAACTCAGGCAAAAGGACAACCAGATGACAGCAGCTTCACAGTATACTTGACGCCCTTCTTGAAGGTGACTTCACAAGGCCCAATCCAGAGGGAGTCAAGCTTAAGGACTCTGTCTCAAGTACATTTCTTATAGTAGAGGACTAGGTCACCTACTTGTTACTCAGGGAGAGAGGCTCTAGAAGCATTGTAAGGTGAGAGTTCTAAAGCCTTGAACTTATAGGCAGTTGAATATGCAGTTGCCTGAATGTCAATTATATGGTTAGTCAAGTCTTTGACATGAGCTTCAGGGTTAGCAGACGCATCAACTTCAATTAAGGGGGGTCCCAAAATTGAGGGACTTGTGGCTTCACGCCCATACAGCATGGCAAAGGAAGACTGGCCAGTCACTTGGTGCCTACTGAGCCAATACGCAAAGAGAGCAGCAGGGAGGAGCATATCCCAACTGGCAGCATCAGAGAGGGTGAGTTTCCTCATAATGAACACAAGGTAGGAATTTTCTTGTTCAAAATTTCCATTGGTCAACAGGTTATACAGCGCAGAGAAAGATTAATGAGTGCCCATGGCTTCTACAATAGACATGATGAGGCAAGCATTAAAGTTGGTGCTGTTGTCAGAAAGCAAGACTTGCAGGCAGCCATGTTGGTAGAAGATATCTTGCAACAAGAAATTTGCGGTAGTCTTGGCAGTTATATCTTTAGTAGCTCTGGCTTCAACCCATTTGCTAAAATGGTCTACAGCTACCAAGATGTATTGACACCCAGACCTAAAACAAGGGAGAGGTCCAACAGCATCAATACTCACAATGTGAATAGCATGTTTAGGCAGAATGAGCTTGAATTGATATTGGGAAGGTCAGGGTTGCTGTAGCTGGCAAGAGTGACAGGAGGCAATGATGTCAGGGATTAAAAGGCGCATGTTTTCCCAATAGAAGTTCTTGCACAACCAGTCATGAGTTTTTGCTATACCCCCATGTCCAGTATCAATGTGAGCTTGGAGGATAATAGCTATTCTCATACTTGGGCAAATGTAGGGCAGATAGATGTTGTTGACTTTCTTGAAGAGTTGTCTATCTCAAATCACAGTATCCTCTGCTAGGGCCTGTAGTGCCAATTGGATGTCCTCTGGCTCAGTGGTCCAGGTGTCAGGGTACCATATCAATTTGTATAGGCAATCAGTGTCTGGAGGATGAATAGCTAGTATAGGCATCCTTGACAATTCATCAGCATTCTGATGTTGTGAACCAGGGCAGTGCACCACAGTGAAATTTTATCCTTGCAAGCGTAGAGCCCAAGAAGCTAATTGACTTTCAGGTTCCTTTAGTTGCTTTAGCCATTTAAGGGATGAATGATCTGTGACCACAGTAAAGTGGATCCTGGAAATTTAGTGCTGGAATTGTTTCACTGCATGTAAAACAGCTAGGCATTCCTTCTCAGTGATGCTATAGTTCTTCTTGTGCTTGTTGAGGACTTGCAAAAAATAGGCCACAGGTTGGTCTACGCCCTCATCATCAAGCTGGGCTAATATGGCACCCACAGCTACTCTTCTGACATCAGTGTACAAGATGAACTCCTTATCATAAGCAGGTTAGACTAGGATGGAAGCATCTTTAAGCTTGGTCTTCAGCGCTTCAAAGGATTGCTGTTGGCTGTCAGTCCATTCAAAGGGTACGTTGCGGAGGAGTTGGATGAGGGGTTTGCTTAGTTTAGCAAAATCAGGGATGAATTGTTGATAGTACCCCATCATACCAAGAAATAATTGGACCTCTTGTAGATTTGAGGGAGGCAGCATCTTGTCAATGGCTTCCACCTTATTATTCATGGAGTGTATCCCAGTTTGGGTGACCTCATGGCCCAAGAACTTAAGTTGCTCTTTAAAAAAGGGGCACTTGGAGGATTTGAGCTTTAGACCTGCTTCTTAGATCTTGGTGAAGACAGCCTTTAGATGATCTAAATGGTTGGTAAAGGTGAAGCTGAACAAAGTGATATCATCAAGATATACAAGGACACAGGAGAGCTTCAGATCTCATAGAATAGAATTCATAGCCCTGATAAGAAGCGCCTTTTGGGAAAGCTTTGAATATGGAATTAGGAAAGAAGAGAAGTATATTTTATTGGATGATACTTTAGACTTATATAGACTTGACTGTGGCAGAGATTTAGTTGGATTGAACCTAGGGGTTAGTCATGTGTGGGATGGGTTTGAGCTACTGGATACTTGGACAGTCATGTGATATTGCTTGGTTACCATTCTCAGTATGTCAAACGGTATATTGGAAGGGCACCAAATTGGGTGATGGCTGGATGTTAAGTAGGTTGGTGTTAGCCAGAATGCTTGTACATCCAGACCCTTGACAGCCCTTTGAAACATAGCCAGGGCATTGCAGAGTCCTTGGGGCATTTGAGTGGGTTCATAGAGTCTGTCCAAAGTGATGAGAGCAGTATTCTCCTGGTCTTCTGGAGACAAGTCAACCTGCCAGTATCCAGAAGCTAAATCTATAGCAGAGAAAAATTTCAAGCCTCCCATTTGTCTGAGAGCATCATCAATCCTAGGCAAAGGGTATGAGTCTTTTTTTGTGAGCAATTTTAGGCGGTGGTAATCCATCACAATGTAGTGGCCTCTGTCCTTCTTCTTGAGGATCAATAAGGGGGAGGCCCAAGGGCTCTGAGAGGGAGCCAAGAGCCCAGCATCCAAGAGTTGTTTAAGCTCCTTAGAAACCTGGGCATCCTCTACCCTACTGTGGCAGTAAGGCTTGGAACAAAAGGGCGGTGCATCACCAGTATCTATTTGATGGATGAACCCCTTGGCTAGACCATAGTCTGTAAGTCCAGAGACAAATATATTGCTGAATTGGTCAAGAAGTTCCAGTACATCTTTTTTTTAGATGAGTGACAATTGTGAGAAGTTGGCAGCAGTGAACAGAGAGAGAACTTGAGGGTCTCCTTCAGGTAAATTAAAGTTGCTGAAAGTTCCAAAAGGGTAGAGGGAAACCACATGTTCTGCTCCTAATATGCAACCATGCCCTACAACTTGGCTCCAAGATACCTGCATCAGCAAAGCAGTCAGGTTAGCTAGAAACACCTGTACAGGCTCCTTATAAGTCCAGTCTAAGATCCCTGGGCATAATCAAGGCTCTTTACGGCTTAGAAATTCAGGAGAATATAGCTCCAGGAATGACTTTTCAGGCAGTTTGTAAGATATCTGAGAGTCTATAATCACTTGGGAGCCTGGAGGGATGATAACAGCTGCAGGGGCAAGAAGAGGCACACTTTTATCTGCAGGACAGGAAGGAGGAGGGGAATGCATATTGGATGAATGAGTTCTGTACTTGAGCAAGAAGATACCTGTGAGATACTCAGCACACAAGACTTAAGGGGTTTTCCCGGGAGACGTGGAGGTTTTTCAAAAATTAAAGGGACCTCGTATCCTAAGAGTGATAGTTACCCATCTCTAAGGTTCACAATCCTGTTGTACTTTCAAAGGAATTGTGTACCAACCAGGAGATTGTAACTTTTGTTTTTGAGAACAACTGCATGGGATGCAATAAGAAGCTTCCCAACCCTCATTGGCAGGGCAGAGTAAGCACCAATGGCTTGAGTTTGGGCCATGCCAGCTGTACCATATGATTGAGTGTAGTTGAGGTAGGGAGCCAGCTTAAGTTTTTTCATTAACTTGGACAACACCACATTGACTGGGGAGCAGTGTCCAAGATAACCTTGATCTTAACTTTTTTGGATTGATATTTTCACACAAGTAGTATCTTTCCCAAAGGGGGTTAAGACAGCCAGCACATCCTGAGCTGCCTCCAATTCTTTCTTCCATTTGGCCAGCATGCATTATAAGGCAGGAATTTCCTTATACACACTCTGCAAGGGAAGAGATATGGTCACATTCTGAAAGAGAGCTTCTGCTAGTTCAGCAGCCTCTTCAGAGGAATCTACCAAGACAGGGGGACAATGAGCCAGAGCCAAGTAAGGACAAGCCACTACAGCCTTAGCTTCCTTCACAGATGGGCAAGTTATAGTTGTGGTTTTCCCTGAACATAGCTTGTAAGGGACAGAGACTGTCTCCGGGACTTCCAGCACCAAGTAGCCATAGCCATCAGACTCATCACAGTCAGAGTCCTCAGGTTCAGAATCTCTGGGGAGGTTATGGAACAAGTGAAGGATAGTCGGGCCAGCTAAGGGGGAAGCTTCTTTGTCAAAAGGGGGATCAGGAGGTGTAATACCCAGTTACAGTAGGTACTACTTGCAGCAGGTATGGCAGGAGGTTGGCAAATTAGAAACCAGTAAGGACGGTGATGATTGGATAGATGGTCATTAACCAATGGAAGACCTTAGTATGGAGATTGTATCTTTCAAAGCTCCCAGCAAAGTATGTTAACACATAGTACATGGAGGTGTACACCGCAATGGACAGTGTAGAATGCGGGAACACCAGGGGAGGCCAGGAACCAGAGTCAGAGGAGTTGAGTTGTTCAGGGTCATAGTGAGGATCATGACCTAGCCCTTCTGGTGAGGGGTCAAAGAAATCTGGTCCTTGTTGGTAGCCTTTAATCCCAAGGCAAGCTGTAAGCACAGCTGTGAAGATGAGATGGTTCATCTTCCTTGGATTGGAGGAAGTTGGCGAGGACTAACTAGCTTAAAGTTGACTTAAGTTTTTAAGTAAATTTATCTTTATTGAGGGTATTAGTCTCAATAATAGCACAAGCTATTACTGAGGAGGGGTCCCGTTATTTATAGTGCTTCCCACTGTGCAAAGTTTTGAAAGTGGGAACAGAAACAAGGGATTGGAGAGCCCAAAAGTTTGGAAAATGTGATTGGGAATTGGGGTTGGAGAAAGTGGCAAAATTCTTGTTCCTTGGCAATCTGTTGGGGGTTTGGCCATTCTTGAATAGAGCCAATGATTTTCCCTGGGAGTGGAGACAGGTGATATTGAAGGCTCATGGAATTTCCACAATCTATTTTGGTCTTGGAAGGCTTAGTTTGGCTGGGGTCTGGACTCAACCATGTGGTTTGGTCCTCTGAATCCCATTGGTTTGGAGTTGAATTGTTCTCAAAGTTTGAAACCTGAATTTTCCCATCTTCTGGGGGGTCAGAATATTTCACAGAATCTGAACCCTGAATTTGCCCTTCTTCTGAAGGCCAGGAATCAATCAATATTTTTCCCTTTGAAAACAGGGAGTTTTCTGATTGGCTGTAGGTAATGGGGGCTGCTGATTGGCTGTGGGTTGGGGCCTGGGACCCATGTGGGTGGCAGCCAACTGGGACCTGGGGAGCAAGCAGGTGGGCTGGGGGCGGGCCCACTGGCAGCTGGCTGGCAGGTGGGAGCCTGGCAGGGTGCTGGTGGGCGGGTGCCTGGGCAAGCAGGAGGTTGGCAGGAGGCCCGCTGACAGCTGGCTGGGCGCTGGGAGGCTGGTAGAGGGTGCTGGCAGGCATGGTGGGCGCCTGCGCGATTGCGGCGGGCGTCTGCTTGGATGTTAAATTATTCCGACGGCTATTAAATTCTGTTTCTTCCTTGGTTTGATTTTTATTTCCCCCAATTAAAGGGGGAAAGTACTCATTAAATTTTATCTCCTTGACTGGAAAAACTTATTTTCTTTTCTAAACTTGTCCTCCAGTGATAATTTGGTTTATGTCAGGAATATTCCTGACAGGAGGAGACAGGGGAGATTGGTCAGCAGAGAGCGTCTCTGCCTCTAAGCTGACCTCTTTTTTCCCACCTGCTCTTTTGGGTTGCAACCATCTACCTGAGGGTTGGTGCAGGTACGTGAGTGATGTCCTATTTGACCACAGTTATGACATCCTTGTCTCTTAGACTGCCCACTTAAGCCTAGGGTCATAATGCGCAGATGGTGGGAGGTAGTTCCTGCATTATTAGCCTTTTTTCACATATGACAGTACCCTCATGGGTCAAGTTCATGTCCTGCAAGAGGGTCTTGATACTCTTCATTGAATTAAGGGAGGCTTTGTGGGCCTTGAAGTGCAGACATAGGAGTTGGTTCACCTTCAAAGCGTTTGAACATGCTGTGTACGCTTTCTGGGGAGTTAATTGGCAACGGGTGATCAACTGTTGTCCTTCAGTGTAGAAACAATAGGAAAACTCAGACAAGGTTTTTTTGGGCTTGAATGCAATATTCATAAACGCATCTTTATTGACTTCCAAGCTGAGATATCCACCAAATTCCTCAATCAAGAGGCGTTTCATGTCCTCTCAAGTGACAATGAAAGAGAGTTTGAGGACCACAACTTCTTGGCATGTAGGATGCAGGCAGGTAAGAATATGCTCATTTTTAAGCTTGTCTTAGCCCTACACATTGCAGTTTTGTAGATTATCAGAAAGGCAGCAATGATAGAGGGTTTAGGGTCAAATATCTGCTTGAAGGAAGGCTTATAGTTGGGGCCAATGGACAATGAGGTGGATTGGATGTTGTCACCTGGGTTGAGAACATTGGTGTGAGGGTTGCCCTCAAACTCAGATTTGGCAGCAGGTTGTCTAGCTCAGAGAATTAAAAGGCTCTCTTCCAGGGTATCCAGTGTAGAGATTTTCTGTTCACTGATATCTCTGGTGATAGTGGCAGCAGCCCCAAATTCATCAATCTTAATCTGTTGTACTGCTAGTGTACCAGCAATCCCATTGATACAAGTGGCCAGGGAAGTTACTTGAGCAGTCAAAGGGGTAACCTGTCCATTTATTGCTTCTGTCAAGCAAGAGAGGTTCTGTACCTCTCTCTTCAATGTATCTTGCCTATCAGCTACATCATTTGTTACTTCTGCAAACTGATCTAGTGTACGTGCGCAGTTGACCCGGGGTTGACCTTCTAAACCAGGGCAACAACCATGATTGCCGTGAGCAGGAGTATTAACAGCTTCATCTTTCTCTTCATCTTCAGATTCAGATGACAAATCATCAGGGTCAGAGAGGCGTTGTCTCAAATACTCAATATCTCCTTGCAAAGTACCCACTTGATCAGTTAACAAGGCAATGCAATGGTTGGGCATAGGTTTTACTGGTGGAGGGTTTGCAACAGAGACTTGCTGTTTATTAGTGGCTTTGAGTTCAGCTATGGCTTCTCATACCTTATCTTCAATGGCAGACGGGTCCTCCACAGCAGGAGCAGAAGAAGTCACCTCAATTAAGGCTACTCTATCATCAACTTAGTTTTGCACTTGATACAAAATGTCTTCTAATGCAGCCTTATCCAGACCATATTATTGGTGCAGATAGTGGCCCAAGTATTGATGTGAGTCCCAACCAGCTCAAGTTGAGAATTAACATGCTCTCAAAATTGGTTGAGCTCAGTAACCAAGGTCTCAAAATCCTGAAAATATTTTAGAAGGGTTACTTCTATCTGTTCACACCACGTGGCTTGTTAATCATTCAGTTTGCACAAAAAATCCTTGATATATCCAGGGAGAGAGGAGCAAAGGGAATTAAGTGACAAGGTTAAGTACTTTTGTAAAGCCAGCAAGTTGTGCTGGTTATCCAAAATACACACAAAGAGGCTATGGGACCATTCTTGATAAGCCATATTTTGTGCGTGGCTGTTTGAGACAGCAGAGGCTACAGTAGTCAAAAGCTGGTTCTGAGATGCTAGCACTAATTGATGATGAACCAAGGTGGGTTGGATAAACTGGTTAACTAACACACCAATAGTCTTCATAGACTCCATCAACACGGGGGAAAGACCAAAGTTCAAGAGGAAGAAACACAAATCTTTGAAATCATACCCAGGACAGAGACCAGGGATAGTGTACATTGCCACAGCGCCTGTGTGGAGGAGGGAGCAGGCAGCGGCACAAACTTCCTCATAATTGAGAGAGAAAGCTGGAAGGAGAGCCCAAGCAGGCCCGGGAGACAACATCATTACCATAAGAGTTGAGAGGGTATTAGTGATATCCTCTTCTAGAGAAGGACTGAAAACTTTGGGTTGTTTGGATACTTCAGAAACAAAGAAAAAATAACCAGAGAATGTGTGTGGGAACAGAGTAACCAAGGGGCTTGCAGCCTCTGTAGTGAGCACTATTTTGTTGTGTTTGGCTCCTGGGGACAACATCCAGGAGGACACGGCAGAAAATCTTTATAACAAAAGATTTGAGTTTTGAAGCTAGCCTTGGATTAGCCTTCAGGAAAAGTTAAGAGCACATACCTTAATTTCTTGAAATACAAGATGAGGAATTCCTTTGGGCAAAAAGGAAAGAAAAAGCTTGAAGAATATTAAAGCCAACACAAATGTGGATAAACTTGTCTTTATTAGGAGAAAAGATTCTACTTAAATAGTAGGCAAGGGTTGATAATCACTTGTTAGGTAGACAGAGTGGTCAAGGGGGGTCACATTGGGGTGAGGTCATACCAGGATCAGACAAGGGCAGGTAAAGTATTCCAGAATGATGAATATTGGAATAGACCCATTTACAGAAGGCAAAGAATTTCCAAAGTTGAAGGCAAACCCAACCAAATCTTTGCACATATCACTATTTGAAGGCCATATTAAAATAGCATTAATGGCGCAATTTACAACAAATAGCTAGGAGAGGAGTTCCTACCACAATGAAAGAAAAGGTTTTACTATAGCAGAACTTTGTGGTGTCCCTGAACAACGTCCAAGTGACATCTATTTCTTGGCTGGCCCAGTTGGTGAACCACACAGCAGCGGGCCCTGTGAGGCGCTCAGACGCAGTAGCAACCCACATGGGCTCAGATACTCAACAGATATGGAGGCAGGTTTTGGTATAATGGAGCCAACTGACAATGTCAGCCCCTTTGACACCACCCACAAAGGATTCAAGCTGGAGGTTGAGCATGTGTTGCAAGAGATCTGACTGGGGCAGGGTGATGCTTGCGTTGCGCTGCCCAAGGCAGAGTTGGTTATACACACTCATAAGTACCAGTTGATCTTGATAAATGACACACCCGTCAGGGATGTCCCCCTTGGGGATTGGCAGGAAGGTTTATTGATGGGGAGTAGCCATACAGCCCATACTCCATCCTTTCCTGAGGGAATTTTTCTTTTAGGTAGACTGTGAGCCTACTTCTGCTATCACTATTGCAACTGAACCAATGAGAGTTGAGTATTTGAATTGGGGAAGACACCAGCCCAATAGAAAGGACAAGAATGAATAGAATAAGGTGCCATTTATTGTAGAATATTGTGATTAATAAACTGTATGGGGAAAGCCACAAGGGGGTGGCATGTTCCATGTAGGGTTTGAAGCCGAGGAATAACTCGTGTAGGGTCAGCAGGTCAGATTGGTAGTGCTACTAATTAGGAGAAAGTGCCTGCAGTTCAACATTGCCATCAGATTGGTTCATGTCATTAGATACGTTGGCAGATGAGTCTGGAAACTCAGTTGCAACATTTTTCAAAATTCTAACTTATTAGAAATATCTTGTAAAGTTTACATTACAATAGTTTATTTTGTTTGTAATGCCTTTTTTGAAAGGTAAACTGGAACTGTACCGGTTTATAATGTAAATATGTTTTGTGGCTGTATTCATCGACTTGGTATTGTTTTATAGATTTAGCTCAGTAGATTTGAATATCATATTCAATTAAAATTAACAAAATAGAAGCTAAACTCAAGCAAGCATCTTTACACGGAATACAATTAAAGATGTTCAAAACCCCATAGCAGTCATAACTGTTGCTCGCTTTTGGATTATCTAAAAGTTTAATACAAAGTCCATGAACTTCACAAATTAGAGACAGGTTTTATAAAATTATGGTATTGATTACTAATCGTATCGTTAATCATTAAGTTGCATCATTGAGTTATATTTGATGTATAACCCCGGTCGGTGACTAAATACCAGTGTATAAAGAGAATAAATTCGTAAGATAAATAAAGTTTCAGTGGTACAGACTTGCTTTCCATATTAATATTAAATCTTTAAATGTAGTGATTTTTCAAGGATAGCAAAAGAACCTTAGCACAATTTATCAGTTTACATTGCAGACTGGGCTAAGCGAAGAATGTAATCCTAGAACTACCTTACTGTTACGAAGAAACATAATATTGCGCTATAAACGTATTGAAATAATGCTTTGTACTTCGGACTAAAAAGCATTTATTTTATAGACGGGGGTTTAAGGAAGGCTCTAAGAGCGATAAAAAGACAACTATATATTAAAAACTTTACGGCCCGATATAGGCGTTTATGCACCAATTATTTGGAGCTAGTGTATTTAGTGACAGCCTTGGTGCCTTCAGAGACAGCGTGCTTAGCAAGCTCTCCGGGAAGGATAAGACGGACGGAGGTTTGGATCTCGCGAGAAGAGATGGTGGAGCGCTTGTTATAAGCAGCAAGTTTGGAAGCCTCACCAGCGATGCGCTCAAAAATGTCAGAGACAAAAGAGTTCAGGATGGACATGGCCTTGGAGGAGATACCAGTCTCTCCGTGAACCTGCTTCAAGACACGGTAAATGTAGATGGAGAAGGTCTCGGAGCGCTTGGCAGAGCGCTTCTTGCCAGCGACGGCTCCAACCTTCTTGGGAACACTAGCAGAGCCAGCAGCGGGAGTGGAGGGAGCAGAGGCCTTCTTTTGGGGGGGTCTTGGGAGGCATTTTAGATTTAATCAATGACCCTTCTAGGTGGGACGCCTTGTATTTAAACCTCTTTGCTTAAGCATACGAATACGCCCGATATTGTATCCAGTTTTCAAGCTTTAGATTCAGAATTCAACACGCACCTTTCTCAATCCAACAACATTCGACTCAATTTCGAAGGATTTGAATCACATAAAGCCGTTTATTGGCTGGCGAGTCTGGATTTCATTGGCTCCCCAAACCGAAATCAAGGTTCGATTTCGGTTTCCCGTCACAGTCCAAACTTCACACTTTCAATTGCATCCTAAAACTCGTCACTCTAAAGCCATGACAAGATAAGAAAAGTCCCCATCACGACTCAGCTAAATCAAAAGACTCCATATAAAATGTTTAATAAAATAAATTAAACTAATGGAACAAGGCTACCACTTGATCAAAATCATAATACGCTCGAGTTTATAACCCGTGCTAATGAAACATCTCATATCAAACCAGATATTTTTATCAGACAATGCGAATAGGTTTATCTAAATATTTGATGTAAATTTTTTTAAGGCTCTTAAACTTAAACTGAACTTGCATAAAATCCATTTGGTTAAAATAACCTTAAGTAAAAGAAACTTGGATAAACCAATCATTTAAATAAAGTTCAAGTGTCAAATAATAATGTCAATCTGTGGAAGATATACTAAACACAATGGAACCAGGATACTGATTTTAGAAGTTTAGTCCAGAAAGAATCCAATAACATAATCCATAGTAATCAAATAACAGGTTCATCGCAGAACAAATCGCATTCTTAAATACATGAATCGTATATTTTTAGATATACTAGATTGCCGAATAGTAGTTTTCTCTGTAATCATGTCAACCGATAATAAGATATGTAACAGTTTTAAAACAGCATCAATAGTCGAAATGGTGTACGCAAAGCTATTGGAAAATGTGGATATTTTTAGGATTCTACATCAAACATCCATGATGGCTGGGATCCTATTTAAATTCATTAGATTTAATGTATTGATATGTTATATGAACAATTGTTTCCGATATTTTATCATATTGACTTAAAAAATGGTTTTGGTATGTGGTTCACTGGGATGTAGTAAAATATACGTGATATGTTGTGAATTCTAGTATCCAATAATATAGATGGGTTCATATTTAATCGCGCCGTCAGGGCCACGCCACCGGGCTTCAGTATTGTGTTTCAGATTGGAGGAAACAGGGCTGGAGAATGACAGCGCCATATATAACACTGGGCCTAACTTTAAGATAAAAGTCAGAGCATAGCCAAGAGAAGTCTATTGTCTTAAATTGGGAACAATGGAATTCATGAGGCCAGTAAAAGTAATGTGCACCAAGCTCAGATAACCTGTGTTTGTCACATGTTGATTGGCTGAAAAATATGGGGCTTCCAACTTAGATGTTGGGAGTGATGTCAGGGTAGTGTCATAATTGTATGGTCAGCTGAAGTTTCTGCCAGAAAGGGGACTGATGGATGGTACAATGACATGATCAAAGCAGTTTCAGGGACAAGGCTGATACTAAGAGCTACCAGGTATAGGAATTCTTCTTTGGGAAGATAATGGGGCAACAAAACTAGGTGTCAAGGGTCTGGATGTACAAGCATTCTGGCTACTGCCAGCCTACTTAACATCCAGACATTGCCCAATTTGGTGCCCTTTCAATATACCGTTTGACATACCAAGAATGGTAACCAAGCAATATCACATGACTGTCCAAGTATCCAGTGGCTCAAACCCATCCCACATATGACTAACCCCTAGGTTTGATCCAACTAAATCCCGCCACAGTCAAGTCTATATAAGTCTAAAGTATTATTCAATAAAATATACTTCTCTTCTTTCCTAATTCCACATTTGAAGCTTCCCCAAAAGGCGCTTCTTATCATAGGTAATGGATAGTTAGATTCTGAACCTAAGGTTCACGACCTTGCATTTATTTAAAAATAGCTGTAAGAAAAAAAGATCTAGGAAAGATTTTATAGACATCAGTTAGTGTCACAGGTTTGGGCTGTCCAAATCAGGTAGCTTCCTTATTAAGAAGCAGGATCATTTTATCTTTAGTGCTAGCAATATTTCTCACTGGATGGCAAAGCTTAGCAGGAAAATTTCCAGCTGCTTGGTAAGACATATTGTCTTTTTGGGGGTTTAGATCAGGTTGTGAGGCTTGGCTATTGCCAGGGTAAGTTTGGCTTGTGTCAGGTGAGGTTTGGCCATTATCAGGATCAATTTGGGTTGTGTCAGGTTAATGAGGAAAACTCATGTTAGTTTTTAGAACAGGGGTTTGACCTGACTTGTGGTTGAGAGGCTTCTTTGGCAGGAGGCTGTGACGGGACTTCTGACCCATTTCATGGCTCACAGCCTGTTTGTTAGGCTTGGCTCTGACATGCACTCTCTGGTCAGATAAATTAAGCTTAAAAATATATATATTCTGCAGCCAAGTTTACCAAACCAGTTGTCACTGTATCTTACAATATATAGGATAAAACACATATAGTTATCTCATGTTTGTTGAAAATGAACCAATAATAGACCAGTACTTAGATTAGGAAATACAACAGTCTAATAGAAAGGACAAGGATAGAAATACAATAATGTTTATTGAAGAATAATACAATTGGTATACTACTAGGTAGTTGTCCCGTCCAAGGACAGATATAAAGCTGGATTTAATAAATCAATCCAATATTCTTTATTGCATTTTTAAGCTGGGATTACTTATCATATTTTTAATTAAATTTATATTTGAAATGCCTTCTTAAAATAAATTTCAATTATATTTCTTTAAATTTAAAGCTGCATATTCCAAGTATAAACAAAAAATAAATCTAAATAAGTGGGGTATCATTATTAAGATTAGTAAAGCTAAAAACCAATCTTAAAGTTTAAATTTGATTTATTAAACCCCTACAGGATGTAGAGCTGATCTATAGCTTTAAATTAAGCTATTAGACATTAAGATTGGCCTAGTATTCATAGGATATGTTTATTTAGTTTTATACAGTAGTTTTAAAAGCTATGGCAGCAATCAAAAGTACCTCAGATTTAAACAAAACAATTTCATATTTAAGCAAATACCAACCATCAATGTAAAATATACTCTCTGTTAACAGGGATTTTGGCATTAATGGACAAAATGGGTCAACACAGCAACAAAGTGCTCACATGCCAAACAAACCTATTCAAAATAAAAATCAAATAAATGGATTCACAAAAGAAATATTGTGAGTTGACCTTCAGTGTACACATGTTTACTATGTAAATTGGTGATAAAATACACTCACACATGGGGAGTTGAAACTTAACCCAAAAACAAAACACAAAAGCAACTCAACATGTAAACAAAACTGACTCAATTGTTGTGTGAAATGGATTGTAATCAAGAATGATAACATGGTATCTAAAATAAGACACAGGTTCTGAAACAGAAATTTTAAAAATATTGTGTTGGGTGCTTAAGTTGGTGTAAAACTGGAAAAAAGGGTGAAAATCTTTTTGGGTATTCTAAAATGGGCGTTGTAAAACCAAAAACAACTAACTATGAAATAAAAAATCTATAATTGGGATATTGGGTGAGAAAAACTCTAATAAAATATCCATATTCAGATAAAAGCAAAAATTAAAGTTAGGAGTAACTTAATTAAAATTTATTTATATTGTAACTGTGCTGTTTTAGTAGAGTTACAAGGGTGAAAATATTTGGAAACTAAATAATAATATTTATTGAGAGATAGACATTATATAGCTATTGTGAATCAAGGATAACAGGAACATGATTGTGTTGATCACACAGTTGGATGGTGAAGGGGGTGGCTTGATCTTGGTAGTGAGTCAAGCGCCAAAACAAGGTATCCATTGTAAGGGATCATCATCTGTTCATATTGTTGGATTTGGAAATTTGAGTTAACTTCCTAGTCTGGCTTCAAGTGACTGGGTAAGCAGGTTGCAGGTCACAAACCTGCTTACTCAAAACCTTGTTGGCGGGTTGAGCCTGCTGTTTTGACATTAACATGATTGGCTGGATATTTTCCATTGAGCACCATTGCTACTGTGGCAAGTTTTTGGTGGACTAGTGCCCAGTCAGCTGCTGGGTTAGCACTAGTCCACCAACAACTTGCCACAGCAGCAATGGCGCACAATAGAAAGAGATCAAGCCAATAATATTAATTAGCGCACATGCATCAAAAAATTATTGAATGACCCTTTATGTCACAACAATCACTTTATCACTCAGCTCCTGATTGGCTTAAAGTTTATCATTAAGGTTTTTATTTGGATCAGTACCAGCTTTTTCTAAAAACTGTTAACCTATAATTTTCTAATTCAAATTTAGCTGATCACCAAATTGTTATTAATATTTTCACAAGGGGCTATGTTGGGGTACTAAAAATAACTGTGTTCTAGATCTAGATACACAGCATAGTAAATATATGATTTTATAGAAATAAGCTGAACATAAAGAATAAAACCAACTATAAACAAAGAGAAAATAAAAAATTGAAATTCAAAAAAAAGATAATATAAATAGAAATTTTTTGACAACAGGGGGTTGATTGGGGCAGGGACAAGTGATGCCTAGTAGGCAGAAAAGCGCAGAAAGAAAGACGTAGAGGCAGTGCTGGCCTGGGGGTCTGGGATTGGGTGGGTGGGGATGGAAGGTGGTGGTGGCAGGGGTAGGAGGATTGCGTGTGATGGCCACCATATACCGCTTGTTGTATTCCTCATTGATCATTGGCTGAATGGGCTGGTAGGTGGCAGTGGCCCAAGGTGGGAGGAGCTTATCTTTGTGTGATTGGTTGCCCATGTTCATATGGAAGACAATTTGGGAAATAAAGTCAGCCATCATTTGGCAGCCAAAGAGAGACTCATGATCTAGGACACCAAGATAAAGATCTTTAAATGCCTGTGCACGGCGCTCCCTGAGTATGTCTATAATTTTGAAGAACACAACATCAGCCAGATAGATTTTTCGTGTGGCCGGCGGGGTATAATGAGGCCTGGTGCCCACGTCCCTGAATGGCCTTGAGAGCAGTGGAGCTACCCTCCATCTGGTGGCTCAAGAAAACCCAATGCTTTAAATTTGAGCCATCCCAGGAGTTGAGTAATCCATTGAGCATGTGGCTGTACTTGTAGTCATTGGTAAAATCTGGGGTTTTCTGATAGTAGACAAAACCCTTGGCTGAAACAGCCAGAAATGCACCAATGAACGTCCCCTTCTTGACTTTCTTCCTCTCTTTTTGTGTGGCGGCTCTTCCTTGCTCGCCAAAATCATCAAAAGCTATGGATAACTTATAGTGATAGATGAAAGTGAGGTCATCTGACAAACTTGTCAGGCATTAGACCAGGGTTGACTTGATGTCAATATCATATGGGGAATTCTCAGCGCCATCTCATTGGTTGCCAGCAAAATTGATAAGAACCTGTATAGAAGCCACCTTTCTATGCATCCAGAGCTGCACCATGCGCTCAGAGACCCATATGTTATGGTGCGCAAGCTGTTTGCGGACCTGGGTTAGGGGAAGCTTGGGTTCCCACCGGAGGAGGTCAAGCATGATTGGGTATGCCTCATTGATCTGAGACTCTTGGACCTTTCTTGGCTTCTTGGCCGTCCCAATCAGGTTCACCTTGTTCATCAGGTTATTGAATTCCTGCATTATTGTGGCTCAGGTGAATTGCAACTGGGCGGCAATCTGGTTCCATGACAGACTCTGTAGGTTTAGTGCCACAATTTCCTGGAGAATTTGGGCAGTGATGATTTGCTATTTGGGGTGCTGGGCTGAGGAAGCTGAAGCCTGATTGGCTGCAGGGGGGCAGGTTGGGTGGTGGCAGGAAGTTGTTCTGGATTGAGGTTGTCATCCTGATTAGTTGGTTAGCAGGCAGCTTGTGCGGTGATGGATATGGGAGTTGGGACAGAGCTAGACACTGTGTGACTACTGAACAAGTCAAAGCCATAGGGGTCAGTGGTCAGGTACAGGTCAGCTTCCTTGTTACCTGCCTCAAAGGCTTGGGTATAAACAGGTGCCTCCACGCCCTGAGCCTTGCTTCCATTGAAGCTGGCTTGGCTGCTGGCGCCATTGAAGATGTTGCTGTTGAAAACCATATTGAAAAAAAACCTAGGATAAAATCACTAAATTAGAAATTTTAAAATTTAATGATTTGTTTTTATTGTAATCTCAAGTCTATATTTGGAAGGTTCTCAAAACCATTTCATACAAATAAGGATCCTTGAAAATGAATAAAATGTCTCTGTTCCTAAACCAGATTGCTGTTGATTGGCTGTTAAATTGATAGTTTTCTATTTTAGGCTGCTCATACTACACATATTGTGTGAGTTCATTTCATTTTGTGCTTGTGTAATCTTGCTTCTAGATTGCTCCAATTTTTTTCTTTTTAGTCCTTCTGTCAGTGCCTCATATGAATCCTGATTTGATTATAATATACTTTGGAACAGCATCCATCCATTTCAATTGTTGTGTCAGTTATTTTGTTTGTGGTTTGAACTACACTGCTTGATGTTTGATATAATTTTTTATAATGGGCTAGTAAACTTTTCTTTTGGTTTAAAAGTTCATTTATTAACCAAAAATATTTGAATTAATTGAATCCTTAATCTCTTGCAACTTGGATTTTGAACAAATCTGAAATCATTTTGTTTAAATCTGAAGTATTTTTGGTTATTGCCATAGCTTCTAAAACTACTGTATCTATCTGTACACTCCTGGCTATACTCCTGCTACCTCATTCAAACACCCTGCACTCTTGACTTGGAGTATTTCCATCCCCATCATCTGGATCTCCCTCCTGGTTGTTCTAAAGAGACCATCCTGCCTCCTATGAAGGAGATTCCTACTACTCCCCCCTGCCCAACGCGCCTTCTGCTCAGGACTTCAGTAATTTGGGGTTTGTCTATATTACGGTATTGGGGCTGGCCAACCAGGTTGTGCCTCATACTAGGAGTTGGTATCCCCTAGCTACTACAGTCAACTATCTGGTCAGAATTGCACCTATTGTGTACTTGGCTTTCCAGGCCCAGCCTGCCTCCCCTGTGGGAGTCCAGCTGTACTCTTGTATGGGCTGTGACAGTAATAAATATTTCTTACTCTAAATAAAACTTACACAGCCTAGAATCTGCTTGTGGAAATGACCAAGGCTTTTTTTTTAAAAAAATAGGTCAGTAATATGGCAGTTAAAAGTCTTGCCTAATCCAAGATCTTATGCTGGTAAAAAGGTTTTTTTATAAAAAAAGGTTAGTGATTAGAGAAAAACTTACTAAGTTCTAGATTGGCTTAGGGTAAAAGTTTGGCTTAATAAATCTAGGCTTGTAATTTAGTGAAAAAACTTACCCACCCCAAGATCTGTTGTGGACCAAATTCATCTAAAAGGAAATGAAGGTTAGTATTTTTAAGGAAAAGCTTACCTGAAATGCAGAATCAAATTGAATTTTGAATTGAATTAGTTTTTTAAATTATTACCTTTATAAAGCAAAGTTAGCTTTGAAACTTTTAAAACTAAGCTAACCTTTAATATCCTTGATACACTATGCTTAAAACAGTTAGTATTATGTATATATTTCAAAGCTTACCTTTGATTTGAAGTGAATCTATAGAATTTAAAGTGAAAAGCTAGTATTGTGTTTAGTGAAGGCTTACATTGGCTTAGTAAATCTAATATAATCTTCTAGGCTTAAAATTAGCCAATCATACTGGATGATGAAATTACTTCTTCCAATCATTATCAGTAATTTTTGTATTCATTTTTGACTGTCTAACTCTTAGTTGAACCAGGCTAATTTACATCCGCCTCCCATATTCTTTACTTTGATTGACACTGCTGCAGGTAGGAATGCTACAAGACACTTCAAAGTGTCCAACAACCCCTCCTGCGGCAGCATCAGCCATACAAACTAGACTATCTAATAGGCATATTTGGTATCATTATTGGCTGTTGTTGGACTTAAAATTTGGACTGATTTTCCAGCCAAAAACATAGTAAAAAGCTTCCTGAGCGACTTGAGTGGTTAAGTAAAATCATTAAGGTTTTGAAGTCAGATCTGTAACAACTTTCTCTAAACACAATAAACTTATAATTTTCTAATTTAAATTTAGTTGATCAACAAATTGTTGTTAATATTTTCACAAGGGGCTGTGTAAAGAGCTAAAAATAACTGTGTTCTGGATCTAGATACACAGCATAGTATACCATATGATTTTATAGAAATAAGCTGAACATAAAGAATATAGCCAACTATAAACAATGAGAACATGAACAATTGAAATTCAAGATAAAGATAATATAAATATAGAAGTTGTAGAATAGGAAATTTATTTGGGACAAAAAGAGTGATGCTACTAGGCAGAATACTGCAGGAAGGAAGGCATAGAGCTGGTGCTGGCCTGGGAAGTCTGAGATTAGGTGGGAGGGGCTGGTAGGTAGGGGGTGGCAGTGGCAGGGGTAGAACCAATAAGATTTATTGTTCATTGCTGCCATATAACACTTGTTATATTTCTTGTCTGTCATTGGCTGGATTGGTTAGTAGACAGCTGTGACATAGGGTGGAAGGCAATTGTCCTTACGTGATTGGTTGACCATGTTCACATGGAAGAAATTTGGACAAACAAGTCTGCCATCATCTGTTAACCAAAGAGAGACTCATGGTCCAGGACTCCAAGATAAAGGTCATTGAACGCCTGGAGGCAGCACAGTTGGACTGTGTCTCTAATATTGAAAAACACTACATAGGACAGATGGATATATGCATGGCTGAATGGGTACACTGAGTTGTGATGCCCACATCCTTGGATTGATTTGAGGGCAGTGGAGCTATCCTTTATCTGGTGGTCCAAGAAAACCTGATAGGATACATTTGATATATCTCAAAAGTCCAGAAATTACCTGAGGATATGGCTATACTCATAGCCATTGGTGTAATCAGGGTTTGTTCAATAATAGATAAAACCCTTGGCCAAAACAGCCAGGAATGCACCAATGAACATCCCCCTCTTGACCTTCTTCCTTTCATTCTTGGTGATGGCTTTTCCTTGCTTGTCAAACTTGTCAAATTTAATTGATAACTTGTAGTAGGAGATAAACATGACGTCATCTGACAAAATTTTCAGGCATTAGACCAGAGTGAACTCAATGAAATGATCATATAGGGAATTTCACTGCCTTGCCATTGGTCACTGTTGCAGTTGGTCAGTACCCAGATCAAAGCCACTTTCCCATGCATCCAGAGCTGCACTATGCACTCAGAAACCCAAATGCCATGGTGTGCAAGTTGCTTCCAGACCTGGGTCAAGGAAAGCTTGGGGTCACGCTGGAGGAGGTCAAGCATTATTGGGTATGCCTCACTGATCTGAGACTCTTGGGCCTTTCTTGGCTTCTTGGCTGTTCCAATCAGGTTCCCCTTGTTCCTCAGGTTATTGAATTCCTGCATGATAGTGGCTTGGGTAAATTGCAATTGTTCAACAATTTGGTCCCAGGACAGAACAGGCAAGTTGAGTGCCACAATTTCTTGGAGAATTTGGGTAGTAATGATTTGGTGCTTAGTGTGTTGGGTCACAGGAGCTGAAGCCTGATTGGCTGAGGAGGGGAGCATATTAGGTGTTGGTGGGAAGTTGTTCTAAAACAGGGTTACCATTCTGATTGGCTGGCTGGTTGGCAGCTTGTGCAGGGGTGGGTAAAGAAGCAGAGACAGAGCTAGATTCTAAGTGACTCTCAAACAAGTCAAAGTGTTGTGTTTGGCTCTTGGGGATAACATCCATGGAGACACAGCAGGAAACCTTTATTACAAAAGGTTTGAGGTTTGAAGCTAGCCTTGGGTTAGACTTCAGGGGAAAATTAAGGAAACATACCTTAATTTATTGGAATAAAAAAATGTTGTAACTGTGCTGTTTTAGCAGAGTTACAAGGGGAAAAATATTTAGAGGATATATAATAATCTTTATTGTGAGATAGTGATTATATAGCTATTGTGAATCAATGGATAGAAGGAACATGATTGGTGATCACACAGCTGGATGGAAGAGGGGGTGGCTTGATCCTGTTAATGAGTCAAGCGCCAAATTGAGGTATCCACCGTGAGGGATCATCATTTGTTCATGTTGATTGATTTGGTAATCCGAGTTGACTTCTGGGTCTGGCTTTGAGTGACCAGGTAATCAGATTGCGAGTCACAAACCCGCTTGGTTGGAACCTTGCTGGCGGGTTGAGCCTGCAGTTTTGACACCCCCCAGCTAAAAGTTGGCCTCCTCAGGAGGCAGGTTGTTGGGGAGGTTGTCAGGAGCCTGGGCGCCATATTAAACCAGTTGTTGTTTGGTGGCAGGTAGGGAAGTTTCTTGTTGCTTTTGTCTTGCTTTACAAGGTTGTAGGCAGTTGTGGTGTAACATCTTGTCTTGCTTGCGTTTCCTGAGCCCTTGCACGAGGTAAGTGTTATTGTCATTTAAATTTAGGATTATTGCTGGCCCTACTTTTTTGGGTTGTAGTTTGCTTTTGTTGACATTCATGACCCAGACTTTGTCCCTGACTTCATGTCTTTGACAGATGGGAACAAAGGTCTTTTGTAAGTGTTCCTTTTCTTTGGTTGCTTGTTTGCTGTTGGCCTCTATTACTTGAGGATCAGAGCAAGGGGGGACTTGACTTGGGACTTCCAGTTTGGGTCCTGTCAATGCTTGAATGATATTAGGCTGTGTGCCGTATACCAGTTCAAACAGGCTTTTCCCTGTGGATCTGTTCACTTGGGTTTAGCACACAAGTAATGCAGTCAGTAGCTGCTTATACCAGTCTTCAGGTCTCCCGGCGGTGAGTTTGGCTAAGGCTTGCATGAGGCTACCATTAAGCTGTTCTACGCGTCCATTGGCCTGTGGATGGTACGGTGTTGTGACAGTGTGTTTGATCCCATTCTTGGTGAGGTACACATTGGTGTCTTTGGAGGTCAATTCTTTGCCCCCATTGGTTATCAGGAGTTCTGGCTTTCCAAACTTACTGATTATTTCTTTGCCAATGAATTGTCAGACGTTGTTACCGGTGTGCAATTTCACTGCTTGGGCTACTGGCCACCTTGTCGCAAAATCAATGGCTGTGATGATGTATTTTTTGTTGTTGTGCTTTCCTGGCATGGGGCCCATACCTTGAACAGTAGTTGGGTTTGAATGGGGAGTACAGACTTAGGCGGGGTTTTGCTTCTGGCAAACTTTTTGCAGATCTTGCACTGTTCTAACACTTCCTGGACATTGTGGTATAAGGTTGGCCACCAGGCTTTATGTTTTAGGAATTCATACAGATTTTGGCTCTTAGTATGTCCAAGATCTCTGTGGTAGCAAAGAATGGTATTGACTCATTGATGTGTGGGAATGTAGGGAATGGTTGTGCCATCCAACATCTTTCTGTGAAGAGTCTTGTATACGTCAGCAAAGAGGTGCTCATTCTTGATGACCGTTTCTCTGGTGATATTGGTTGTGCCTGCAGGGAACCCTTTGTCTTTTGTACGGAGCACTAGGAGAGGCCAGTCTGGGTTGAGCCCATTCTCTCCCCTAGAAGCACAGACATAAAGGTGGGACAGGGTGTCCTCCATGGCAAGTTTGGCCCCAGGCTTATATTGGATGAGCATGTTAAACCTTTCTAAGATTTCCATCCACCGCGCTTGGCGGTGTGACAGGTTTGCTTGTGTCTTGAAATAGATGAGCAACTTATTATTGGTTAGTGCTGTGAAATCTTCCTGCTGTTCCAAGTAGCAGCACCATTTGACTAGGTAGTGTACAATGACCAACAGTTATTTGTTGTGGATTGGGTATCAACACTTGCCATCTGTCAATTTGCGCAACTTGTAGGCTACGGGCAGGAAATCACCATCACTATTATTGATTTGTAGTACTCCCCCAATGGATGCATCTTAAGCGTTGGTTTCTATCTGGTATTCTCTGTCTTGTATGGGGTATTGTAAGATGGGTGCTGTTGTGAGCTTTTCCTTGAGACGTCTGAAACAGAGGTTGCGTTGGGGGGTCCATATGAACTTGGACTTGGTGCCTGTTATGGCAGACAAGGGGGCAGTCAAGACGCTGCAGTCAGGTATGAAACATTGTACATAGGCCACCATTCCCAAGAAGGTGCGGAGTTCTGATTTGTCCTTGGGAGGTGGTATCTTGCAGATGGCTTGTATCTTCTGACTGTTGGGCTTGATGCCGTCTTTTGAGACTATGTGTCCCAAGAAGAGTAGTTGCTCTCAGAAAAACTGGCATTTAGAGGGCTTGGCTAACAGTTTGTGCCATGCCAGGGTCGCAAAGTCTTCCTCCAGGTCCTTGTGATGCTGCTCTACCGAGGGGCTGTAGACAATGATATTGTCCAGGTACACAAGGGCGTGTCTGCCTATGTGTGGCGCAAACACTTTGTTCATGAAGGTTATGAAGGTGGACGGGGCATTGGTCATGCCAAAGTTGAGTACCACACATTTTTAGGAACTGTACTTGGTGTGGAAAGCTGTCTTGGGGATGTCTTCCTCCTTGATACAAATCTGATTGTAAACTGCAGTTAGGTCAATCTTGGAGAAGACAGAGGCTCCTCCCAAGGCATCAAAGAGATTGACCATTAGTGGTAATGGGTAATGATTCTTAATGATGACTTCATTTAAGGCGCAATAGTATGTGATCAGGCGTAAGGTGCCATCCTTTTTAGCCACAAAGAATACGGCGGCCCCAAAGGGAGACTGTGAGGGGCGGATAAGTCCTTTTTCCAGTGCCTCCTTGAGATAGGCGTGCAGGGTGTTGTCCTTGTTTGGGGTCAGCCTGTAAATGGGGCATGCCTTGGGTACAGCCCCCTTGAGTTGGATAGAGTGTTGGATGTGTTTCTCAGGAGGTAGCCCAGGTAACGCCTCCTTGAAGATTTCTGGGTGCCAGGCCACAATGTTGCAATCTTGCGGTATGGAGGTGTCCTGGTGGTCCTTGAAGTGTATGATTTCATACTGGAAGGAGTCCCAGTCAATTGCTTTCAGGTTTTCCTTCTTGTCCAAAGTCTCTGTAATGCGTACAAAGATGTGGTCTTGTAGGAGTTGGTCTACAGAGTCCAGGTAGATTTAGTGGTTGACACCTTCACGCTTGATGGTCAACACTGAGGTCGCCCAGTCCATGTGGGGGTTGTTTTTCTGTAACCAGTCTAGTCCCAGTACAATGTCAAACTTAGGGAGGTCAATGACAGGACCTTGGATGGTGGAGTGGAGGCTCTCAAGCATGACAGAGAAGGGGCAGTTTTCTTTGTCACGGCAATGTGGTGTTCATCCGCCAGGACCACGTTTTTAATCTGCAAAGGATTAGTGGCCAGCTTGAATTTATCCACAAAGCTGCTGTTGACTAAGGTTTGATCTGCGCCCAAGTCCAAGAGTGCTGATCCTGTGTAACTGCAAAAGCAGAAAGGGTAAGACATCAACTTATTGGGATGTCTGGCAATGGTGTATAGCACTGGGTCTTCCAAGGGCACTTGGATCATTGGGCATTGGTCCACGTCCTTGGGTCAGTATTCATCATTGGGCAAGTCAGGAGTTGCGTGGGGAGAGCTTGGCTTGCTTAGTGCTCTCCCCGGGCTTTTCCCTCATCTTGGTTGCCTTGGGTGGCAATGACACAGAAATGGGTACAATTTGATTGGCCGTTATTTCCATTCCCATTCCTATTTGATCCCGTGGGTTTGTGGTTGTTGTTGTTACCATTACCTCCAGGAGGTGGTCGCAAGGAGCGCCCACTTGAATGTGAGTCCTTGGGTCTCTCCCGTTTCCCAGTCTGTGCCTTGTGCAGAGCGTTGGAGGTTTGTTCCGCTTTTTCTGCTTCACAGTACAGGCTTTGTAGTGTGGTAACTTTGTCCAGGCTCACATGTCTCATTACGTGCAACTTGAGAGTGTTGTAGTACATGAGGTGTGTTGCTGGAGTGTCAAAGGCCATGTCGGATGGGGCGCAGAGACAGAGTTCCTTGTAGGCGCAGGTGAGTTCTTTAATGGTGCCTGTCTGGGTTAGGTTCTTTACTTGGCGTATGATCATGAGTGCTGTATCCTTAAGCACAAATCTTGCCAAGAAGTCCTGTTTGAAGGTGTCCCAGTTCTTGTTGGTGTGCTCTTTGTGCCACTTGTTGCACCAAGTGCCAGCGTCATGGGTCAGATAAATGGAAATCTCCACAATCCAAAACCGCTGTGGGCACTCCATCTGAGCCAACTTGCTTTGGGCGGACTGGATCCATGCAGCAGCATTGTTGTTGTTGGCCCCCACAAAGGGTTCCAGGGCGGAGCTGCAAAGTCTTTGTGCAATGTAGGCGGGCATGGTGGTCTTGTCAGCTGGTTGTGGCGCTGATGAGGGAGCCTGAAAGAACCCTAGGGCAGACAGGGCATTGAAGGCGGGTAGCAGGATCACTGTGTTTTAGTAGAGAACAAAACCATCAGGTATCTCAGTACCAGGAGTGTACGGCGTCCAGTCAGGCAGGAGGCCAGACATAATTCTGTTGAGGATTTGTTGGCCGCGGTGTGTGCGGGCAACAGGCAGAATTTTTCAAGATAAGGTAGGATGGAGAACCTACCTGTGCTACCAATGTTGTAACTGTGCTGTTTTAGCAGAGTTACAAGGGGAAAAATATTTAGGAGATAGATAATAATCTTTATTGTGAGATAGTGATTATATAGCTATTGTGAATCAATGGATAGAAGGAACATGATTGGTGATCACACGGCTGGATGGAAGAGGGGGTGGCTTGATCCTGCTAATGAGTCAAGCGCCAAATTGAGGTATCCATTGTGAGGGATCATCATTTGTTCATGTTGATTGATTTGGTAATCCGAGTTGACTTCTGGGTCTGGCTTCAAGTGACCGGGTAATTGGATTGCGGATCACAAACCCGCTTGGTTGGAACCTTGCTGGCAGGTCAAGCCTGTGGTTTTGACAAAAGAAGAGTTCCTTTTAGAAAAAAGGAAGGAAAAAGCTTGAAGATTATAAAAGCTAACACAAATGTGGATAAACTTGTCTTTATTAGGGAAAATGATTCTACTTAAATAGTAGACAGAGGGCGTTGATTATTCACTAGGTAGAAAGTGTGGCTGATGAGGTCATTCCTAACTAAATTTGTACCAGGATTAGTAAGATACATGTAGGATAATCCAGAATGGGTGGACATTGATGTTAAATCATTTGAGGAAGGTGAAAAAACTCTGAAATTGAAAGTGAATCCAACCAAGACTTCATAAATGTCAATATTTGAAGGCCATATTAAAATACCATGAATGGCACAATTTCTGACATTCCCCCCTCAAGATTGGTCACAAGGAGTTGATATTTCCAGAGGGACTTGGCATGAACACAGGTAAAGGGACAAACAGACAACAGCAGTTTGATGGTGTACTTGACGCCTTTCTTGTAAGTGATCTCACAAGGTCTGACCCAGAGGGAATCCAGCTTGTGAGCTCTGCCACCAACACAATTATGGTAGTAAAGGAACAGGTCACTCACTTGGAATTCAGTAAGGAGAGCCCTATATGCATTGAAGGGCAACAACTCTAAGCTCTTAATCTTATATGCAGTCAAGAAGAAGTCTCTTGGATATCAATGATGCTGTCAAAAATCTGTATGTACTGGTATTCTGGCTGTTGCCAACACACATAAGATTCAATCATCACCTGATTGTCACCAATTCAATATTCAGTTTGAAATTCTGGAAATAGCAATAAACCAATATCACATGACTTTTCCAGGTATCTAGTGATCCAAATCCAACTCACACATGAACTCCCATATATTTGATCCAACTTAAGTTCCCACCACAGCACAAGCTATATAAGTCTAAAATATTACCCAATAAAAGTACTCTCTTCCTCTCTAAATACATCTTCTAAGCTTCCCCAGAAGTTGCTCCTCATCACTGGTAGCAGCTACAGGTTTTTGACTACACCCATGAAAGAGAAAATGATTGAACAGAACCTGCCCACCTTCACCCAAATACTAAACCAGGCCACATCTCAGGATACCTGGAAAACATAATTCTGAACCTACAACATTGACAAAGATATACCAAGTGGATGTACTTTATTCAAAGGACTGGTCATGCCCAAAGTGTTCAACAAGATAATTCAGTACAGTTGCTCCATAAAACCACAAGCAAACACACAACCACCTATCATAGGCAAAATACCAACACCAAGTACATTGATATTAGAAAATTCTTTGGCAAAAACAAAGAAAATTTTATAAACTGGCTGTACACTCAGCTGCAAAACTTTACGCCAGCTGTATTTCCCACAAAAAATGGGTCCAGGAAGCCAGCAAACACCTGTACAAGGCCACAGCTGACTGGTTTGCTACTTTGGTTGACTCAAGAACCAACAACCAGCTTAAAAACTGGGAAGAGTTTAAAGCTGACATCTTCCACAACTTTTGCATCACTGAATCCCTCCAAGACATTGCAATACAGCTCAGCAATCTTCCCCAGAAGACCACTTTCATAGCCTATGTCAATGAATTTGAAGAGATATGCCGCAAGATCCAAAACCCAGAACAAGCTGACAACGTGCACACTAGAGCATCATTCATCAACAGAATGAAAACTTCTGTTGCTGCCCTCATCCACCCAGAGGCCAACACCTACATGCCTGCGCTCATTGCAGAAGCCAAGCGCACAGAAAAATGCACAAACATGGAATATGCTGTACACAATAACAATTACTGCTCAAACGGCAATGGCAGAGAAAACTCCAATGGCAACAAACGTCAAAAAACCAATCATAGCAACAGCAACTCCAATTGCAACAATGGCAATTTCAGCCAAAGCGCAAATCACTCACATCCCAAGAAGGAGGACACTGCAGAGTTAACAATGCTGAAATAGCAACCCGCTATGAATATGACCCCACATTCTCTGACTTCAAAGGTCTTGAAACAGAGGAACAGGGAAAAGAGGAGGGGGAACAGGCTTAAGTGCTCCTGTCTCCCCTGAAACAACAAGAAACTGTATCAAGACACAACCTTTGCTGCTTGCATCCCACGTGTCCCGCAATCCTTCATTTTTATGAACGTAAAAATTAAAGAATGCTCACAACTTCTTGTCTACTCATGCACTTATAAATCTCATACACATAAAATCCTATTTGACTCTGGTGCACAACACACTATGGTTAGCAAACCATTTGTAACCAAATTACAAAATACCAGTTGTCAAATCCAACTTCAAATACGCCAGAATGGCAGACAAATCAAAAGTTTTACTTGAAGGCAAAACAACTTCCTTAATAATTTACCTCCAAGGCATACAAACATCCATTAAAAGGCTTTTCATGACAAACATAAACTATGGCATTGTAGCACACATGGACTGGTTCACCTGAGTGAATCCCAGCGTATGTTGGAAAACAAAGACCATGGCTATCAAACACAATGAAGTCAATTTTAACATCCTCAAAAAGCTCAAATACCTCATTCTGAGGGACACAGTATTTGTCTAAGTTGTAAACTAAGACAACTCAGAACTTCTAACTAAAGACAGTACACTTCATATAATGAGGTACACCAAATTTAATAACATACAAACAGCAAAAATACAATCCCCAGAGATCGCAGCACTCCTAAATGAATACACCCATGTATTTAAGAAAAAACTAACAGACCTACCATCAAATGAGAGGTCAAACATGGCATTGATCTATGAAAGGCCATGCCCAAACCTTCACCCCTTTAAAGACTCTCCCACATAGAGACACAAACCCTCAAAATCCATATTGAAGAAAACCTAGCCAAAGGTTTCATTTGCCTATCAGAATTCCCATGGGGGCAGCAGAATTCTTCATAAGAAAAAAGGAAGGCTCACTCTGTGACAGAAATTGCAGGATAGTAAGAAGCTGTCTCTAAGTGGTGGGGAATTACCACCCAGATCCACACAGAGTTAATGATTAACCACCAACACAGCTTCAAATACCATTTTTTAAAATTTCTAAATGAGATACTAGGATTAAGTAAAATAATTAATCCTAACCAAAGTAGCCCAAGATAAATAGCCTGTAAAAGCATCAGAGAATCTTCAGAATAAAATTCTGGACATTGAGATGCAGCACAATTTTCATTTTTCAAGACAGGGGGACCACTCCAAGATTGGCAGGCATTTAATTAACATTGGGAGAAGCTAACAACAAAGTTCCAACTGCAAGGCCCCATCTTCCAGTAATGATCCAGCCTAGGATAAGATTGTAGGGAATGTAGTGCAACAATCCAACTACAGGATGCATTTTTAAAATTAAATTAGAACAAGGGATATTTTTTTATTGAGTAAATTTTTGGGAGGACTCAAATCTTAGAGTTGAAACAGTGAAAATTATTTATATATATCAAAATTGACTAAGCAATACCACCTGGATCCTGGGCTCCTATTTCTTCTACATTGTCAAGTAAGTATCTGGTCCAAGTTGCAAAGAGCCCTTGAGTGACCAATTTCTGATAACCATAATTGATTAACAAGCTCATATTGGGTGACCCTTAAATTACGTCAATTTATCAACGTCAATTTGCAAGGAGGAATTGGTTTCAGCTGGTAGACTGGAGCAGCTGTAACCCATTTTTGATTGACTGTTTGATTCAAATCCGTTAATTTGGTCAATTTTGTTAAAGGTTTGCGGACTTTTCAAGCCTTTCTACTTGGCCAGATAATTCCCGGCATTATGGAACCTAGTGTGACATTACCCTCTGCTTTAGCCCTGAACACAATACCATCATCTGGGAGATGAGATAAGGAGAAGTTCTTGTGGGCAGGCGGGAGTTTCATTGCGGCTAAGGTGAGCTTGGGGTGGCCAACAGCAGTGGTATTGCACTCATAAAACTCTTGAATCAGGTCTGGGGAAATGGAACAATCATAGTGGGGAACCCATGAGTTTTTGGAATCAGATAACCCTTCCATGACACCACATATTTCAAGCAGTGTTGATTCTTACAGGAAGCCGGAATACATTTTGCTCATACTCAGGTTCTCCTTCCACAAAAATGGGTTGGGAAAAAGGAGTCTCTGTACCCTTAAAGGGAGTCAGAAGGCATTCATGAAAGGTGTGGAAAATCTTGAAGGACGGGGGTGAATCCAGCCAATATGCAGAGGGATTAATTTGACATTCAACCTTGAAGAGACTAACTTGCTTAGGACCTAATTTGCAACAGGGGACCTTCAGTTTCATATTGCAAGCATCAACCATGACTAGATCACCTGGTATGTAGGTTGGACCTTCCTGGCGCTTGCAATCTGCTTATTCCTTGTAAGCTGTCACGGTGGTGGCAAGAGTAACCTGGAGCTCCTGATGGACCTGCTTCAATGAAGTGGCTTGATCAATTGCAGCTTCCACATTGCTAACTAAGCAGGGACCCATGTTAGATGCAGGGTTGTAGCCTACATTAGAATATAATGGCAAAACCTGAGTTGATGTGTGCAGAGTGTTATTATATGTGAACTCTGCCATGGGTAGGTTATCACACCAATCATCATGTCTTGCATTTGTGTAGCAGCGTAGGTAGACCTCCAAACTTTGGTTTACCCTCTCTGTTTGTTCATCAGATTGGGGGTGGAAAGCTGTGGAACAGAACAACTTGATACCTAGAATCCCAGTAAAAGCTTCCCAGAACTGAGCAATGAATTGGGGCCTGGGGTCACTCACAATCTCCATTGGGATGCCATGTAAGGAGAAGATTCTATTCACAAAAAACCAAGCTATTTCCACTGAAGTAATTGTGGTTGAGCAGGGAACAAAATGTGCCATTTTTGTGAAGCAATCAACCACTACCATGACTGCATTAAACCCATTGGAATTTGGGAGTTCTCCAATAAGATCTACTGACACTGACATTGTCTAAACCGCAGGCTTGACCCGCCAGCA
The DNA here is from genome assembly GCA_014839935.2 of Entomophthora muscae. Classification (NCBI taxonomy): domain Eukaryota; kingdom Fungi; phylum Entomophthoromycota; class Entomophthoromycetes; order Entomophthorales; family Entomophthoraceae; genus Entomophthora; species Entomophthora muscae. The sequence continues at coordinate 129,068 of QTSX02005072.1, read as the reverse complement.
AGGTTCCAACCAAGCAGGTTCATGACCCGCAATCCAATTACCCGGTCACTCAAAGCCAGACTAGGAAGTCAACTCAAATTACCAAATCCATCAACATGAACAGATGATGATCCTTCACAGTGGATACCTCAATTTAGCGCTTGACTCATTAGCAGGATCAAGCCACCCCCTCTTCCATTCAGCTGTGTGATCACCAATCATGTTCCTGCTATCCATTGATTCACAATAGCTATATAATCACTATCTCACAATAAAGATTATTATCTATCTTCTAAATATTTTTCCCCGTGTAACTCTGCTAAAACAGCACAGTTACAACATTGTAGCACAGGTAGGTTCTCCATCCTACCTTATCTTGAAAAATTCTGCCTGTTGCCCGCACACGCCGCGGCTAACAAATCCTCGACAGAATTATGTCTGGCCTCCCGCCCAACTGGACTCTGTATACGCCTGGTACTGCAATACCTGATGGTTTTGTCCTCTACCAAAACACGGTGATCCCGCTACCCTCCTTCAACGCCATGTCTGCACAAGGTTTCTTTCAGGCACCTCCCCTGATGCTGCAAACAGCTGATGAAACCACCATGACTGCCTATGTAGCACAATGACTTTGCAGCGCCGCCTTGGAACCCTTTGCGGGGGCTAACAACAACAATGCTGCCGCATGGATTCAGTCCGCCCAAAGCAAGCTGGCTCAGATGGAATGCCCACAGCAATTTTGGATCGCAGAGATTTCCATTTGTCTGACCCATGACACTGGCACCTGGTGTGACAAGTGGCACAAAGAGCACACTGACAAGAACTGGGACACCTTCAAGCAGGACTTCTTGGCGAGATTTGTGCTTAAGGATATGGAGCTCATGATCATACACCAAGTAAAGAACCTGACCCAGACAGGCACCATTAAAGAGCTCACCCGCGCCTACGAGGAACTCCGTCTCCGTGCCCCATCCAACATGGCCTTTGACACCCCAGCAACACATCTCATGTACTACAACGCTCTCAAGTTGCACGTGATGAGACATGTAAACCTGGACCAGGTTACCAACCTGCAAAACCTGTACTGTGAAGCGGAAAAAGCAGAACAACCATCCAACGCTCTGCACAAGGCACAGACTGGGAAACGAGAAAGACCCAAGGACTCCCATCCAAGCGGATGCTCCTCTCAACCACCTCCTGGAGGCAACAACAACAACCACAAACCCACGGGATCAAATAGGAATGGGAATGGAAATAACAGCCAATCAAATTGTACCCATTTCTGTGTCATTGCCACCCAAGGCAACCAAGATGAGGGAAAAGCCCGGGGAGAGCACTAAGCAAGCCAAGCTCTCCCCACGTAACTCCTGACCTGCCCAATGATGAATACTGACCCAAGGACATGGACCAATGCCCAATGATCCAAGTGCCCTTGGAAGACCTGGTACTATACACCATTGCCAGACATCCCAATAAATTGATATCTTACCCTTTCTGCTTTTGCAGTTACACAGGTTCAGCACTCCTGGACTTGGGCGCAGATCAAAATTTAGTCAACAGCAGCTTTGTGTATAAATTCAAGCTGGCCACTAATCCTTTGCAGATTAAAAACGTGGTCCTGGCGGATGAACACCACATTGCCGTGACAAAGAAAACTGCCCCTTCTCTGTCATGCTTGAGAGCCTCCACTCCACCATCCAAGGTCCTGTCATTGACCTCCCTAAGTTTGACATTGTACTGGGACTAGACTGATTACAGAAAAACAACCCCCACATGGACTGGGCGACCTCAGTGTTGACCATCAAGCGTGAAGGTGTCAACCACTAAATCTACCTGGACTCTGTAGACCAACTCCTACAAGACCACGTCTTTGTACACATTACAGAGACTTTGGACGGGAAGGAAAACCTGAAAGCAATTGACTGAGACTCCTGCCAGTATGAAATCATACACTTCAAGGACCACCAGGACACCTCCACACCGCAAGATTGCAACATTGTGGCCCGGCACCCAGAAATCTTCAAGGAGGCACTGGAAAAAGGACTTATCCGCCCCTCACAGTCTCCCTTTGGGGCCGCCGTATTCTTTGTGGCTAAAAAGGATGGTACCTTACGCCTGATCACAGACTATTGCGCCTTAAATGAAGTCATCATTAAGAATCATTACCCATTACCACTAATGGTCAATCTCTTTGATGCCTTGGGAGGAGCCTCTGTCTTCTCCAAGATTGACCTAACTGCAGTTTACAATCAGATTTGTATCAAGGAGGAAGACATCCCCAAGACAGCTTTCCGCACCAAGTACAGTTCCTACAAATGTGTGGTACTCAACTTTGGCATGACCAATGCCCCGTCCACCTTCATAACCTTCATGAACAAAGTGTTTGCGCCACACATAGGCAGACACGCCCTTGTGTACCTGGACAATATTATTGTCTACAGCCCCTTGGTGGAACAGCACCACAAGGACCTGGAGGAAGTCTTTGCGACCCTGGTACAACACAAACTGTTGACCAAGCCCTCCAAATGCCAGTTCTTCCAAGAGCAACTACCCTTCTTGGGACACATAGTCTCAAAAGACGGCATCAAACCTGACAGTCAGAAGATACAAGCCATCTGAAAAATGCCACCTCCCAAGGACAAATCAGAACTACACACTTTCTTGGGAATGGTGGCCTATGTACGACGCTTCATACCCAACTGCGGCGTCCTGACTGCCCCCTTGTCCGCCATAACAGGCGCCAAGTTCAAGTTTGTATGGACCCCCCAATGTGACCTCTGTTTTAGACGTCTCAAGGAAAAGCTCACAAAAGCGCCCATCTTACAATACCCCAAACAAGACAGAGAATACCAGATGAAAACCGACTCATCAGATGCATCCATTGGGTGAGTACTACAAATAAAGAATAGTGATGATGATTTCCTGCCCGTAGCCTACAAGTTGCGCAAACTGACAGATGGCAAGTGTTGATACCCAATCCACGACAAATAACTGTTGGCCATCGTACACTGCCTAGTCATATGGCGCTGCTACCTGGAACAGCAGGAAGAATTCACAGCACTAACCGATCATAAGTTGCTCATCTATTTCAAGACACAAGCAAACCTGTCACGCCGCCAAGCGCAGTAGATGGAAATCTTAGAAAGGTTTAACATGATCATCTAATATAAGCCCGGGGCCAAACTTGCCATGGCGGACACCCTGTCCCGCCTGTATGTCTGCGCTTCTAGGGGAGAGAATAGGCTTGACCCAGAATGGCCTCTCCTAGTGCTCCAAACAAAAGACAAAGGGTTCCCCGCAGGCACAACCAATATCACCAAAGAAATGGTCATCAAGAATGAGCACCTCTTTGCTGACGTATATGGGACTCTTCACAGAAAAATGTTGGATGGCACAACCATTCCCTACATTCCACACATCAACGAGTCAATACCATTCTTTGCTACCACAGGGATCTCGGACATACTAAGAGCCAAAATCTATACAAATTCCTAAAACATAAAGCCTGGTGGCCAACCCTATACCACAATGTCCAGGAAGTGTTAGAACAGTGCAAGGTCTACAAAAAAGTTTGCCAAAAACAAAACCCCGCCTAAACCTGTACTCCCCAATCAAACCCAACTACTGTTCAAGGTATGGGCTCCTGACATTGTGGGCCCCATGCCAGGGAAACACAACAACAAAAAATACATCATCACAGCCATCAATTTTGCGACAAGGTGGCCAGTAGCCCAAGCGGTGAAAACACACACCGGTAATGACGTCCAACAATTCATTGGCAAGGAAATAATCAGCAGGTTTGGAAAGCCAGAACTCCTGATAACCAATGGGGGCAAAGAATTGACCTCCAAAGACACCAATGTGTACCTCACCAAGAATGGGGTCAAACACACCGTCACAACACCATACCATCCACAGGCCAATGGACGTGTAGAGCGGCTTAATGGTAGCCTTGTGCAAGCCTTAGCCAAACTCACGCTGGGAGACCTGAAGACTGGTATAAGCAGCTACCAACTGCATTACTTGTGTGCTGAACCCAAGTGAACAGATCCATAGGGAAAAGCCTGTTTGAACTGGTATACGGCACACAGCCTAATATCATTCAAGCATTGACAGGACCCAAACTGGAAGTCCCAAGTCAAGTCCCCCTTGCTGAGATCCTCAAATAATAGAGGCCAACAGCAAACAAGCAGCCAAAGAAAAAGAGCGCTTATAAAATACCTTTGTTCCCATCTGCCAGAGACATGGAGTCAGGGACAAAGTCTGGGTCATGAATGTTGACAAAAGCAAACTACAACCCAAAAAATAGGACTAGCAATCATTATAAAGGTAAACAACAATAATACTTACCTCGTGCAAGGGATCAGGAAACACAAGCAAGACAATACCTTACACCACAACCGCCTACAACCCTGCAAAGCAAGACAGAAACAATGAGAAACCGCCCTGCCCGCCACCAAGCAACAACTGGTTCAATATGGCGCCCGAGCTCCTGACGACCTCCCTGACAACCTGCCTCCAGAGGAGGCCAACCTTCAGCTGGGGGGGTGTCAAAACTGCAGGCTTGACCTGCCAGCAAGGTTCCAACCAAGTGGGTTTGTGACCCGCAATCCAATTACCTGGTCACTTAAAGCCAGACTAGGAAGTCAATTCAAATTACCAAATCCATCAACATGAACAGATGATGATCCTTCACAGTGGATACCTCAATTTGGCACTTGACTCATTAGCAGGATCAAGCCACCCCCTCTTCCATCCAGCTGTGTGATCACCAATCATGTTCCTGCTATCCATTGATTCACAATAGCTATATAATCACTATCTCACAATAAAGATTACTATCTATCTTCTAAATATTTTTCCCCATGTAACTCTGCTAAAACAGCACAGTTACAACAACATCCATGGTCCTGCAGCTGGCTGCAGCAGAACCAGCAAACCAGTTGTCTTGTTTCTGCTTGCCTTGGATCAAGCACATACCAGATAGTCTCAAAAGTAAGCTGCAACCTGCACTGTCAAACCTTTCCCAAGAAAACTGTTGGCAAATTAACTCCACTGTTTTATTCTTCCCTGGGTGGCCTACTGTGGGGCAGATGTAATTGGCCTCAATGATTTCATCCCAAATAGTTCCCTCTGGGACTCACAAGCAGCCTTGATGATATAGAATTGGCCCTATCTTTTGATAACCATGCGGCTGGCCAACTGGATGAGCACATGCTAGTTCCAGTAACCTATCATAACCTTTGGACAGGAGCTGAAAAAATTGGCTTTGGAATATAGATCTAAGTCTGCGCCTTCAGTCAAGGACATAGTAGCAAGCGTAGCCAGCGGAGGTAATACAAAAGAAACCACAGCCTTGTCTGGAATCATTGTATGACTGTTAAACTCAGTGTCCATATCAGCATCTGGGAGATGAGAAGGATTTCTACTCAATGCATCTGCCAGGTGATTTTCCAACCCCTTAAAAAACTTGTAGCGGAACTTGTACCTTGTCAGATCATAATGCCATCTGGATTGCCAACACAAAAAAACCCTGGATTGGCAACAGTATAGGAGAGCTTTATGGTTGGTCCTTACTACAAACAGATGACACGCTGACATGAGGTGGTGATGCCAATGCTTTAGAGATTCCACAACTGCCAACAATTCCTTGCCGTAAATCATGTAATTGCATTACTGAGCCTCAATCTTCCAGGAGAAGTACCCTACCAGTCTTTCAACACCATTATTGGCTTTTTGGAGCAGCACACCAGCCACAGTGTATTTGGAAGCATCCATGGAGACCACAAAAGGAAGCTCTGGGTCCACATGTTGAAAAACTGGAGAAGACAACAAAAGAGCCTTGACTGCTGCAAATGCTTCTGCACACTCAGGCGTCCAGACTAAAATTGTTTTCCTGCTAGCTGAATACAAAGGGGCTGCCACTTCCAACAAATGAGGGGTAAACTTTTTCAAGAAGGTACATGTACCCAAGAAAATGCAAATTTGAGATGCCATTACTGGAGTAGCATACTCACAAACCGCTGCTTCCTTGTCAGGGGCAATAGTGTGATCATCCTCAAAGATAATGTTACCCAGAAAGGTAACCTTAAGTTTAAAGAATTCACACTTACTCCTTTTGATGATTAAATTAGCCTGAAGGATGCGCTCTACAACTGCTGACAGATGGGCCTTATGTGACTCCTCATCCGGGGAAAACACCAATATGTCATCCATGTACGCAATGGCACATACACCTAGGAGATCTCCCAAAACTGAGTCAATCAACCACTGAAAGCAAGCTGGGGCATTCTTTAATCCAAAGGGCATAACACAGAACTGAAAGATACCTTTCTTTGCTCTGAACGCTGTCAACCACTCCATTCCCTCTGCAATCCTAATCTGATTGAATGCATTCAAGAGATCAAGTTTTGTGAATACCTTTGCCTTCTCAACACACCAAGAAATTTGTGCCTCAAGGGGTAAAGGGTAGGGGCCAGGAATAGTAATTTTATTCAAGTTCCCTTAATCAACACAAGGTCAAAGAGAACCATCAGATTTTTGTAAAAATAGCAGTGGAGAGATCAACAAAGCCTTCTTGAAAATGTATCACTTTGCCAACATGTCTCAATTCCACTCCTCTAAACATGTGTCTTCCTTCAAAGTCAGAGGGTAAATAGGAGACGCAATATGAATCAGATCAACAGTAACTTTAAATTCAAATTCAAACTGATTATTCTTGGGGAGAAGCTAGCCCCTAGTGGCGTCAAATGCTGTGGACCAAGGCTGAAGGCATGCTGGTAAGTCTGAACTCACAGGAGTAGGAACAGGAACCAACTGGATTGTCTGTGAAGACTGCTCTAATTCCAACATATATGACAACAGTATATTAATGATAATGCCTGAAGAGTGGTCCACTTACAATGCATTTTATTTTAAGCAGAGTCAATACATTATGGTCCCATCACCAGCCTACTCCTAAGATGATAGGGTACATGAGAGTAGAGCATATGGAAAACTGTGAAGTAAAGGATTGACCCACAATTACAAATGTCACTGGTTTCTTCAGTTGGAAAGAGGAAAATGTTTGACAGTTTCCATCCCTAACTAACATTCCAGGGTGATACTTGAGTTGTAAAAAATTTGAAGTCTTGACGCTCATGAGATTCTCAGAAGCACCAGTATCCAACAGAATGGCTGGTCAGAAGATAGTCTGGCCGTTATTGATGCTCCCATAAAACAAGAAGTAACCAGAACTAGATTTATTTGCTGTGAATGATGCAGCCTCATCAGGATCTTTCTTTTCCTCAGTGGTACAGATGACAGCTAAGAGGGTGGGGTGCTCCTGAAAGTAACACTCAATAATTTCTTGGACAGCTTCAGGGAGGACAGGACAATCACAATCACAATCAATGGGAACAAGAGGCAACTCCTCAGGCTCAACTACCAAAGACTTCTCGGGCACAACATGTTGGAGCATAGCCAACAAACTCTCAGTGGTTGCCACCACTGGTGCTTTGTTTACCTCAGCATGTTTATTCAAAATTTCCAACTGCAACTGAGAAGAAACGCAAGGGGAGCAATCACAACTCTGGCTAGTCAAAGCCACCACAGGACAAGTACCAGAAAACCAGGAGCAAGTGGCGGGTTTGGCTTCAATTTCCATAACACCTTGTTTGGAAGTTGACAGATTTGAGACCAGAGAAAGAATTTGGCTCACCAGGGTCTCAGTTGTGGTTAACAGGAAATCCCAACCTGCCAAATCCTGGGCAGTCTGGTCAACTGCTAACCACAACACTGAGAGCTTATTGACTTCAGGAACATCAATTGTACGGCAGTAGGCAAGAAACTGAGAAAAGAATACTGAGAGTGGAGTAGTACCCTGCTGGAAGGTGTACAACTTACAATATAGTTTGAGCTCCTAAATAGATACATACACATTATTTAACAAAGGGTATAAAGATGCACTCTAAGTTAAAACATGTGGATTGTGCTCCACTGCAGACAACAACCATTTGTAAGCATCCTCTGAAATCTTTGTCATCACATGGTAAACTTGTAAATTGTGACTAAGGCTAGAACCATAATATAATGATAAAGCTGACAAAACTTCACACAAAATTTCATCAGTGGGTGGAGCAGGAAAATAATCTGGACGCCAAAATGACATGACACAACGGAAATAAGAAGCAGATGATCCAGTCTCAACAACTGTTACCGGAGATGGAAACCACAAATTAAAGAAGAGCCCAAACTGAAAACTCAGAAAGTATATGATGCAAATAAACATGGTGAACACAGATATCTCAACAGAACAAGAGAAAAGAAACATGAATTCATGATGAACTGCTTCCAAAAACTCAGACGTAAAAGAGCTGAGTAATGCGACAGAAATTGACGGATAATAAGAAGCTGTCTCCAAGTGGTGGGGAATCACCACCCAAATTCACATGAAGTTAATGATTAACCACCAACACAGCTTCAGATACTGTTTTGAGAAATTTACAAATGAGATACTAGGGTTAATTAAAATAATTAACCCTAACTAAAAGAGCCCAAGATAAATGGCCTGCAAGAGAATCAGAGTATCTTCAGCATAAAATTCAGGACATTAAGATAGCACCAGAGTTTCAGTTTTGACAGTAGGAGGAACAACTCTAAGATTGGCAGGCATTAAATTGACATTTGGTGAAGGCAACAACAAAGTACTGACAGCAGGCCCCCATCTTCCTGTAATAATCTGGATAAGAATTAAATTGTAGGAAATGTAGCACAAAATTCCAACTACAGGATGCATTTGAATAAAAAAATAAGACCAAGGGATATTTTGATTTTATTGAGTAAAATTTGGGAGGACTCAACTCTTAAGAGTTGAAACAGTGAAAATTATTCAATATATATCAAAATTTGACTAAGTAATACTGCCTGAATCCTGGGCTCCTATTTCTTCCACATTGCCAAGTGAGTAACTGGTCCAGTTTGAAAAGAACCCTTGCGTGACCAACTTCTGATGACCCTGCTGATAAATAAGATCATATCAGATGACCCTCAAATTATGTCAATTTATTAATGTCAGCTTACAAGGGGAATTTGGACTCAACTGGCAAACTGGAGCAGTTGTAACTCATTTTCAATCAACCGTTTGATTGAAATATGTTAAATTGGTCAATTTTGTTAAAGGGTTTCTGGCTTTTGAGCCTTTTTAATTGGCCAAATAATTCCTGGCATTATGAAATTTACCATGACAGTCAAGTTCCAAGGCACCAAAGACCCTATCATCAAAAAGTATCACAGATCCCACCTTTGCCTCAGCAAAGGGGACACTTGACTTGGCTAGTACCTACTAATGAACAACTTCAGGAACATCAGGTGGCAGCTGTCAAGACAAAGCCACCTCCTGATGTACCAGAGTAACCCCTTAAAGGAAGGGTGTGTCAAGGAGCTGGATGTACTGGCATTCTGGCTGTTGCTGACACACATAGCATCCAGTCATTTCCTGGTTTGGTGCTAATCCAATCTTCAGTTCAACATTCCGGAAATGGCAACAAACCAATATCACATAACTTTTCCAGGTATCCAACAATCCAAATCCAACTCACACATGACCTCCCATATATTTGATCCAACTTAAGTTTTCACCACAGTACAAGCTATGTAACTCTAGAACATTATCAAATAAAATTACTCTCTTCTTCTCTAAATCCATCCTCTAAGCTTTCCCAGAAGCCGCTCCTCATCAGTATATCTGGAAAAGAAAGGAGTGAACCACACAGTTACAACGCCCTACTATCCTCAGGCCAGCAGCAGAGTGGAGCAGTTGAATGGTAGCTTAGTACAAGCCCTCACCAAGCTCACTGCCGGAACTCCTGAGGACTGGCCTAAGCAATTACTGACCACCCTCCTTGTGTGCCGCACCTGAGTGTACGGATCCACTGGGAAGAGCCCTCTCAAACTAGTTTACAGTACACAGCCAAATATAGTTCAAGCCCAAAAAGGGTCAAATCTGGTAATACCAAGTCAGGTTTCACACAGAACAGACCCCCAGGTACTCTGTGCCAATGACAGTCAATCAGGGGGGGAAGCACCTACAGGATACATTCATCTCTCTGAAAGACAGACATGAAGTTGGAGACAAGGTCTGGGTAATGAACATGGACAAGAGCAAATTACAACCCAAAAAGGTAGGCCCCACCATTGTTCTAAAGGTAAATGACAACAATACTTACCTGGTGCAATGCTTGGGCAAGAGAAAACAGGACAAGGTCCTACACCACAATAGGCTTTGTCCATATAAGGCCCACCAGAAATAGTGTGAGGCCATCATCCCAGCAACAGCTGGTGGAATATGAAGCCCACACCCCTGACGATCTTCCCGTAAGCCTTCCAACAGAGGAAGCTGACCTTCAGCTGGGGGGGTCAAAACAATGGGCTTGACCCCCAGCAAAGTCTCGCACAAGAAACCCTGTACCACTCAAACTGACTTTCCCACTACTCAAAGCCAAATGCAAAAGTCAACTTGAATTCCCAAACCCAGCAACAAGAACCAGTGATGATCCCAACTCTATGGACAGCTTGATTTGGCGCTTGACTCATTACAAGGATCACACCACCCCCATGTCCAATCCAATTGATTAATTGTCCCAATCTTGTTCCTCTTAAAATGATTCACTCAAACTATATAAGACTTATATCTCAATAAAGATAATTATCTAGTTTCCAAATATTTTCCCCTTGTAACTTGCTAATACAGCACAGTTACGACTTTAAGATCCTTTCTGATATTAAATTCCGGGTTATTTAAAATAATCAATCAAAAAGATTCAATATGATTTAAAGGACCAGCATTATAAGCTTTAAGGCATATATATACTATGATTCTGTTAAAAATATATTTATATCCATTGAAATCTTTTAACTGAGCCTATATAAGGCTGTTTCGTTGTCCTTTGGCTTTAGTATGCTGTGATTGATATTTTGACGTCAGACTTGGAAATATAGCATGTATATTTCTGTCAAAAGCTCCTGAACTGAAAATAAGCCAATGAAGGCTGTTTGGGTTGCTTCTAAATGATTGTATTAATGAGATTATGTGAATTGGGTATACATTGCAAGCTGCACATGGACAAGTCTAGCAAGAGGAAAACCAAGCTTTGGATGTAAGAATTTTAAGCTTGCGCGTAACTCGTTTCCGAGTAGACGTATCGTGGAGTACGGCATGATTAAGGAATGGATCGGGCCAATTAGAATCAGACAGGGAAGGGGTGTATGAATGAGATGGAGTAGACTCTTCTACCGGTGAGTTACTCTCACACACTTCATGTTCTAGAACTACAACAGAAGGGAGCTGGGAAAGTTCAAGAGGGCCAGAGTCAGGCTGCTTGAGACACTCGACCAGGTTCCAGCCTTGACCCCGCATGACTTCAATTTGACGGTTGAACATCTTACTATTGAAGTCGGGATCCAGTTGGTTTAGCTTTAAAAGCAGGTATTCAGTCTCTTGCCACCAATGTGTCGATGTCAGTAGTGGCAAAAGAAACTCCCGAGTACTTTTAGAAAAGGGGCGATCAATCAGGCCGCTGGGAAGTTGCAACCACCCATACGGGTATGATCTCCAGTTATTGGGATGCTTGTGGGGGAAGGCTAGGCCATGGTCAATTGCAGCTATCGATATGCCCTGACCATTTAATTTAATCATCCAGTTGTCTATGCCTCGGTCTGGATTATTAGTATGTCGCTCTAAAATATCTTTAATACCTGTGTTTCTGATCAGATAATCAAAGGCCACAAGCCTTTCTAGTTGCAATCGAAATTGTTGTTGTCTCAAAGGTGTCCAAAGGCTCTGTTGGGAGTGCTGATCATGCGCTAGCATGGGGAGTGTAATATTTTCGGAAGAGGGTGATAAACTTAATATTTCTGCAGTAGGCCAAGGATGACGAGCCAGAAAGCTAGAAGCATTTTCATACCCATCAAGAAATAGCTGAAAGCTTCCCACTTTAAGAGGCAACGAATCTGATTTGCACCGCCAGGAATAATAAAAGGAAGAGGAAGCAAGCTTTACTACTTCAGTACGCGGCACTAACCCCAGATTCAATTGTCGATCAATAAGGGACGCACCAGCTTCAGAAAGATAGCCAACATTCGGGATTAAACTAATAGGTGAGTTTAAGCATAGTCATCTTAGATATAAAGGGAAATCGTACCTGCTCCTCCCAAAGCAACAAGGGAAAAGATTTCGATGGATCCATTTGGCCCATTTAGGATTCAGATGCCCATATGGTTCTTCATTTTTGGGCTTAAAAACTCCTAGCTTTTGAGAGTCTTGGCCTAAGCAAAAGTAGGAGCCAGAAGAACCTTGGTGTATTCTAATGGGACGTCTCCCATCAGCAATGCTTTGTCGAACCTCGCTAATAATAGCAATGAATTGCTGTGGAGATACATCTGAAAGGAGATTGATGGGCAAATCTACAGATTGATTCTCATTCATAATTTGAGATAAGGTTTCTTGAGCTAAGCTACAACTGGAGCTGTTAGGATAACTAAAAGGGAAGGCGGCTTGAACTGAAGGGGCTTGATTATCGAGACTGGATTGATAGTCTTGAGATTGCTTCGAGCAGTCAGTTTCTTCATTTGACTGGATATATATTTTTAATTCGCAGTCAACATTTTCAGGCATAGAAGTAGGTTCTGGTGTGGGAGGTTGAGTATGAGCAGACATCTCTACTGCTTATTTCTTGTTCACTTGATTAACTCGAGAAAAGCTAAATATAAAAATTAACTTTTGGCCAAAAGCTTTAATGAAATTAAAACAAACAAGATGGTAAATCTCTTTAAACCGCTTGAAAGGCTTACTAAAATATAAATGTGTGCAGATCAAAAGGAACTTAGGTTTATTCAACATTCTTAATATAAGGCTATTTTTCTAAAAGCCTAAACGAGAAACTTACTAATAAATAAAAAATTATATGCGCAATATTAAAGACTGCAAGTGAGCCAAACAACCCTCAAAGCCAATATCATACCAATAATCGTATGTATCCTTAAGAACCGCAGTAAAAAAGCAGAGCTATTCAAAAGCAAACAGTTATCACTTGGACGGTGGAATAGCTTGGAACGAAACTTAAATCGACTACTTGTAATTGCTAGAGACTATTTATACCCTCATTCATCAAGGAGATCCCAGATCGCTAATATGCCTGCTTAGTAGGGTCTATGCAGTTTGCAACACCAAACTTTGGATTAAATTAAATTTGTCCTTCCTTGAAAGGAGAGGAACCAGCTTTGAAGGCTCACTTGGGAACAAATTTGTTTGCAAACACTAAGCTAAACCCTATTGCATGGATTCGGCATTACCTGCCCGGCAATACCCCATGCACAGATTTAGTCCAAGCAATGACTCCTGAAAATGCGTCATTTGCTTATCATCCATAAGCTAAAATCCGCCCTTTTGACTGATGTGATGGTTTTTCAGGAGATTAGCTAAATTTGAAAGCCCCTGTCCATAAGCTCCATACTGGCATGAGCGAGTAATTCCACTTAGGGCGGCTTCAGCCCAGTCCGGCGGATTTCCAGCTCAAGGCCACCCTTTCAAAGACTTATTTAATACTTTTAAATGTAGTGAATTGTCGCTCTGGCTGTGGAGGTCTTAAGCCGGAGGTTAGCCAGAGCTGGGCCGAAGTATCCCTAAGTCTACTTCATTTATGTATGTGCTGAATGTAGGGTTGGGACGGTCACAGCAATTGTATGATCACAGAGTCACAAAACCGTTTTTAAGATGGTTTTAGATTAGGTCACAAAATAATCAGTGTGGATTTGTGCCGCAACTTTTGGAGTAGGTCGCAATTTGTGCCTCACTCCATTGTGTAGGTCATAAAATATAAAAAGAAGGCAGTTTCCAAGGATGAAACAGATGATTTCATTTTCTCAAGGTACATAATGTAAAATTAAAAAAGTTTTTAAGGATGAAACAGATGATTTCATTTTGTAAAGGGGCACAGAATGTAAAATTAGAATGGTTCTCAAGGGTGAAACGGATGGTGTCATTTTGTGCAAGGCACAGGATTTAAAATTAGAGCAGTTTCAGTTGTTGGATTTTGTTTTTTAACTACAATTTATTGCAAGCTTTATCTGTCATTATCTCACAATGATAGTTTTATTGAACCAGAGTTTGTTTTACTAATGATAGTAAAATACTAATTAAATAAATGAATAAATATCTATTTCAATTGAAAAGAATAGTTTAAATACTTATGATTGGACTCAACACAAAACAAGATAGGATTGTACTTAGTCATACTGTAAATTCAGAACCTAAACATAAAAATGTGGGATTGTCAAATCCTTGGTCCTAATTTCAAATCACTTTTGTGGGATGGCCTTTTTTTAATTAAATTGATTTTTTTGAGTATTTATTTGAATATTTGAAAATGCAGGAACTCAGAGACACTTTGCAAAGTTCAAGTCAAACTGCATATTTCCAATGGACGAAATGAATTAACTGGAATCAATTTTGAAGTGTTCAAATCCATCAACCATTTTCATTAAGTTTACTATGTTTTTTGAAATTGCGGGATTGTCAAATCCAAGAACCAAATTTCAAATCACTTTTGAATGCCACTAGTAAACTCAGATATTAATTGCGGAAACTGGAATCCAAATTTAATGTACAGTAAGAACACTAGGAAACACCAACCCAAATCAAGAAGCTCTACCACAACTAAAATCAAATGAAAAATTCAATCTCTTTAACCATGTATAGACATAAAAAGTGATTAAACTTTAAAGTCATCCAAACCCAGAATTATACAATATTATACACTTCAAATCATGAATATAGAAAATCTGCTACTATTCAAGGCTAAATCAAGAGAAAACAACTACTCATAACTAAACCAATAAATCCAAATAAATACATATTTAATCTAAAATATATATTTTTATTTTATTTTTATGGACTGTCAATTGCATTCTCAACCCGCTCCTGCACCAGCCCGCGGGGCAGCCCGTCCACAAGGGTGTCCCAGAGGGTCCAAGAACAGACCCAGAACACAAATTGAAGGGAGTCATGCCGATACACAGGCCTCCCAAGGTGTCAGCGCCAGTCAACCACCTCCCGCATCCCAAGCCAGAGCACAAAGCCTCAATCCAAGACAGAAGCCGCTCTCAAGGCCTGCAACCAAAGTCTCCTACACCAGGGTCATCAGGAATAATGAGGGTACATACACCTCCACCGTATACCCAGTTGTCACCCGGCCCCGCACTCTTGATCCAAGAGTTGCTACTTCCTGCCCCGCGTCTTTGACACCTCCTATGAGCCATTGGCCACCACCAAAGAGCCATCTACACCTGTATTTTATGCCACCATTGACAGTGCTAGCGCAACCAAGCGTGATCCCACTTTCTACACAAAGGTCCCCATTCCCTGTGTTGAGCCTACTAGCCAGGATGCCGTGGTACCTGCCAAAGCCCGGTGTTGGTTGACAGATAGTGAGCGTGAAGCTCTCCTCAACTGCTTGAATGGGGGAATGGCAGTTCAGGATATTGCTTCCCAATTTGGTGTCACGGCCAGATACATTGCCGACATCAACACCAAGTATGGCAATACCAGGAAAATTGCAAAATCTACCAAGGCTAAGCAGCAGCCAAAACTCTTGCAGCCTGTGCATATTGACGCAATAAAACAGTGGATAGCCAAGGATTGCCACCTGGACTCACTTGCTGTCCAATCAATGCTTGCCACAGAGTTTGGGCTTTCTGTTTCTAAAACCCTTGTTTACAAAGGAATGTTTGATTTGGGCTTCTCCTGGAAAGTACTGGGAGTTTTGTCGTACAACAGAAACAATGAGAAGACCATCAAGGATTGACGCATTTATGCTGATACATATCTATCACTAAAGGAGACTGGGAATGTCCAGTTCTTCACATCAACAAATCATTGTTTTCCTCCTCACTCAGGTCTAGGCATGGGTGGGTTGAGAAGGGGTCCAAGGACAGTGTAGCCCATTGTGCAGCTGTCTGTTCCCAGACCTATTCCATGGTAGCGCTTCTTGGTCCTTGCGGGTTGGACCAGTATCAGATAATAAAGGGTTCCCATAATAGTGGGACATTTCTTGATTTTCTCCAAATTGTCAAGGAGTATCTCCAGATCAATTACCGCAGTACAACCAACATTGTTGTGTTGGATAATGTTGGGCTCCACAAAGTGGATCTAGTTGTGTCTGAGTTCCCGCCCATTAATAAAAATAGCCATTTGGCCAGCCACTGCCTGGCTGACTGCCCAATGAGACTCCTCTTCCTTCCGCCCTATTCTCCATTTCTGAACCCAATTGAGGAGGTGTTTTGTTGGATCAAGAATAAGGTAAAGCAAGGCCTCCCTCAGGACACCAAGGATCTCTTTAACATCCTTGAGATCAGTCAATTTGCAATGCCACCTGATGTGGTGGCAGCTTTTTAAAAGCACTCAGAATCCTTCCTTCCCAAAGCCCTGGCCTCTGAGCCAATCAGATAAATGGGCACTCTGGGTTTTATTTCTTTTTATTTTTATTTATTTTGTTTTTAGTAGGACTCAAAAATTATTATTTATATATAATGATATGATATTTGATTGTATTATAGACATATAAGAGTATGTAAAAATGTAAGTAAAATTAATTATACTAGGTATGAGGACATATATTTTTATTCTAATGCACTGAATATTATATTGACTGTTGCGCTACTGTAAATTCAGAACCTGAACGTAAAAATGCGGGATTGTCAAATCCTTGGTCCAAATTTTGAATCACTTTTGTGGGCAACTCAGCTGAGTGAGAATTAAAATATTTAATAAAATCAACCATTTAATTTGACTTTTTTTGATTTATTTAAATTGGCAAATTTTGAATCTCTTGAGCAGATAACTCAACTAACAAAAGACAAAACACAACAAACAAATGCAGATACATGAATCAGAAAGTGGGATTCTTATGTACAATTTGTGATTTCCTGTATGTCAAACAAATCATAGACATCATGTAAAAATTAACAAATCTGAAATTGTGGGATTTTCAAATCCAAGAACTAAGTTTCAAATCATTTTTGCGAGGAATTTGAAATAAATATAATTTATGGGTGTCTCAAAAAGGATGCCAAAGGATCTAGAGTGATTTGTGCTGATTCTTTTAGGAATCACAAACATTACCAAAAATCACCCTATTCCATTTTAGGACGGCTAAAATTCAGATCATAATATTCACAAAATTAACATTTATAACAATAAAATTGACTAGAATATACCTTCCTCTTCTTGAGTTTAAAAATATAATAAAATTTTTAATATGTTTTCTTCCAACACCAACCAAGTCAACGAGCTGTTCCCTGGCCTTGACAAAATCATGCAGGGCTATGCTGGGTCTTCTAATAGTGAAGCCTCCCTCTATGGCCACTCCCAACCTGCAGGCCCCTTTGCAAGCACTACCCAGGAGTGTGTTCTTTCTCCCGTGTCCTCAAGCACGGCCCTGCTTGCCCATCACACACAGGCAGCTGCTAACCCAAATCATATAGCAACACTAGCATTTTCAATTGACCAAGTGAGCCATGGGGCCACCAATGGAATCCAGAATCTAGAAACAGCCAATCAGATGGCACTGTCTGGTTCTCAAGACAGACACACCCCACCTCCAGCCAATCAGCCTGCAAGGCGCAGAAGAAAATGAATCACTCTGGAGATTGTTCTTGAAATGGTTGAAAAGCAAGAGATGCTTATGTCCCTTGGGAAAATTGCAGCCGCAATGGGTTTTGCAAAGTCCACTGTGGCTGCAACCCTGCAAGCCCACGCCAATTGTGTCCCCCCTACCAAGAAGACCTCAACTGGTGCCCGTTCTTCAACTGAAGGTGAAAAAGCCCACCCTCTAATGATGGCTATTATGGAGCGTGATCTGTGGATGCCCCTGGTCCAGGTAAATCTCCAGTTGGGACTCCACAGCATCTTCACCAACAAAAGAACAGTGAATTTGTGGATGCACAAAGTTGTGGTTGCTGCTAGAATCTTGTCCAATCAAGTTCTCAGTGGCCCCATTTTAGTGGATACCAACCCATACAATTTGACCATCATCAATTTTATTAAAGAAATTGGCAATGAGGGCCTGTAATGACGTCATCTTTCTGTTGTATGCTAAGATATCTGCAAGTATTCAAGACTATGGAGAAAAGTGTATCCAGTCTGACATGTACAAGCACGGAACAATCTTGAATTGGTTTGTTGGAGTTTTGCTGGCAGTTTCTCCATTGGGTGTCAATTATTACTCTGTGTTGTCAAACACAGCAGATGAGTATGCCTATCAGACAAAGCTCAAGGACATGCTGGAGGAGTGGGCTACCCAACAAGCCATGTACACAGTTGTACTGAGTGCTGAGATGGAGCAGCGGGAATGGGCAACCCAAGAAATCAGGGCTGCGGGGCATACCTGTTGGTCCTACCCCATCAACCACACCAACATGCATCTTGCAGATGTATGTCTCTACAATTTTGGTTCCGCCCTCAGGCGCTTAAAGCCTGCCACCTACAACAAACTATGCACCAAAATTGATAAGGGCTATGAGCTTTTCTCTTCTGTGTCTGTCCAGGACTTATTTGATCTCATCATCTTCTATGCAAGTGATAGTGATAAGTCCAGAAGGACTCTCGCCTTCCCCCTCGCCCATCCATCCGTTTTGTCAAGCCCATATATGTGACAGAAGAAGAATCCAAGCAATTGAAGCAAACTGCTCTTACTGCCCCTTCCCAGTCAAAAAACCCTACCTCCCCAACCCCCCATCAAGCCACCCACCTTCCAACCCTGGCTCCCAAGCCACCACCAATCCCCCCACCATCTCTGATGCCGCCCCTTTCACAGGCGCAGATGAAGGCGATGTTCATTCCACCCATTCCCTCCCCTTCCCATCCTTTGATCAGTAAAATAAATCTTTTCTTTGTGACAACTTATTAAAATTGATATCTCTCTTTCAATTCATAATTAATAATGTTTTCTTTTTACATTATCAACATTTCCCATAATTAAAGTAGTTTAAAAAGCTATGGCAATAACCAAAAATACCTCAGATTTAAAAAAAATGATTTCAGATTTAAACAAAATCCAAGTCAAGCGAGATTCAGGATTCAATTAATTTAAAATATTTTTGGTTAATAAATGAGCTGTCAAACCAAAAACAAAAATTTCACTAACCCATTATACAAAATTAAAGCAAACATCAAGCGGTGTAGTTCAAACCACAAACAAAATGAACTGACACAACAAGTAAAATGGATGGATGCTGTTCCAGAGTATATTATAATCCAATCAGGATGCATATGAGGCACAGACAGAAGGACTAAAGTGAAACAAAACTTGAGCAATCTAGAAGCAAGATTACACAAGCACAAAACAAAATGAACTCACACAAGATGTGTAGTATGAGCGGCCTAAAATAGAAAAATAACAGTTTAACAGCCAATAAACAGCTATCCAATTTAGGAACAGAGGCATTTTATTCATTTTCATGGCTCCAGATTTTTATGAAAAGGTTTTGAGAACCTTCCAAATATGGACTTGAGATTACAATAAAATAATTCATTAAATTTTAAAATTTCTACTTTTAGTGATTTTATCCTAGGTTTTTACAATGGTTTTCAATAACAACATCTTCAACCGCACCAGCAGCCAAGCCAGCTTCAGTAGAGGCAAGGCTCAGAACGTGGAGGCCCTTGTTTACACCCAAGCCTTTGAGGCGGGTAATGAGGAAGCTGACCTGTTACTGTCCCCCGAGCCATATGGCTTTGACTTGTTTGAGAGTCACTTAGCGTCTAGCTCTGCCCTTGCTTGCACACCCACCCCTGCACAAGCTGCCCATCAACCAACTAATCAGGATGGCAACCTTGATTTGGAACAAATTCCCGCCACTGCCCAAACTGCCCCCCCCTCAGCCAATCAGGCTTCAGCTCCCACCGCCCAGCGCCCAAAATTACAGAATAATCACTGCCCAAATTCTTCAGGAAATTGTGGCACTCAACCTGCAGGGTCTGTCCTGGGATCAGATAGCCAGCCAATTACAATTCACCCGGGCCACTTTCATGCGGGAATTCAACAACCTGATGAATAAGGGAAATCTGATTGGGACAGCCAAAAAGCCAAAGAAGGCCACAGAGTCCCAGAGCAATGAGGCATACCCAATAATGCTTGACCTCCTCCAGTGTGACCCCAAGCTTTCCTTGACCCAGGTCTGGAAGCAACTTGTGCACCATGGCATTTGGGTGTCTGAGCGCATGGTGCAGCTCTGGATGCACGGAAAGGTGGCTTCAATTAGGGTTCTTACAAATTTTGCCGGCAACCAATGGGATGGTGCTGAGGATTCCCCATATGACACCACAATTGAATCAACCATGGTCAGATGCTTGAAAAGTCTAACAGATGACATCATGTTTGTCTTGTACTACAAGTTATCAATTGCATTTGACAATTTTGGTGAGCAAGAAAAAGCCGCCACCAAGAATGGAAGATAGAAGGTCAAGAAGGGGACATTCATTGGTGCATTTCTGGCTGTTTCAGCCAAGGGTTTTTTCTACTATTGGACAAACCCTGATTTCATTGATGGGTACTCATACAGCCACATCCTTGGTGGATTACTTGACTCCTGGGATGGCTTGAATTCCAAATACCGGGTTTTCTTGAGCCACCAGATGAAGGGTAGCTCCACCGCCCTTGAGGCCATCCAGGAACGCGGGCACCAGGCCTCTGTGTACCCAGCTGGTCACGCTGATGTCCATCTGGAAGATGTTGTGTTCTTTAATATCAGAGATACACTCCAGGAGCACCGCCCTCAGGCTTTCAACAACCTCTATCTTGGGGTCCTTGATCACAATTTTCTCTTTGGTCACCAAATGATGGCTGACTTGTTTGTGCAAATGATTTTCCATGTGAACATGATCAACCAATCACACAAGGATAAGCGCCTCCCACCCTGTGCCACAGCCACCTACCAGCCCATCCAGCCAATGACTGATGAGGAGTACAATGAGCGGTATATGGCGGCCATCACGCGCAATCCTCCTGCCTCCACCCCCGCCACCCCCACCCCCCACCCACAAACCCAACCCATCCAATCCAATCCCAGACCCCCCAGGCCAGCACCGCCTCTACGTCTTCCTTCCCGCGCCATTCTGCCTACTAGGCATCACTCTTCCCCGCCTCAATAAACCTCCTGGTGTCAAAATTTTTCTATTTATATTATCTTTTTTTGAATTTCAATTGTTCATGTTCTCGTTGTTTATAGTTGGCTATATTCTTTATGTTCAGTTTATTTCTATAAAATCATATATTTACTATGTTGTGTATCTAGATCCTGAACACAGTTATTTTTAGCACCCAAACACATCCCCTTGTGAAAATATTAACAACAATTTGGTGATCAACTGAATTTAAATTAGAAAATTATAGTGTTAACTGTTTTTAGATAAAGTTGTTACTGATCCAAATTCAAACCTTAATGATAAACTTTAAGCCAATCAGGAGCCAAGTGATAAAGTGATTGTTGTGACATAAAGGGTCAATCAATAATTCTTTGATGCATGTGCGCTAATTAATATGATTGGCTGGATGTTTTGCCATTGTACGCCATTGCCGCTGTGGCAAGTTGTTGGTGGACTAGTGCTAACCCAGCAGCTGATTGGGCACTAGTCCATCAACAACTTGCCACAGCGGCAATGGCATACAATGGCAAAATATCCAGCCAATCATATTAATTAGCGCACATGCATCAAAGAATTATTGATTGTCCCTTTATGTCACAACAATCACTTTATCACTTGGCTCCTGATTGGCTTAAAGTTTATCATTAAGGTTTTGAATTCAGATCAGTAACAACTTTATCTAAAAACAGTTAACACTATAATTTTCTAATTCAAATTTAGCTGATCACCAAACCGTTGTTAATATTTTCACAAGGGGCTATGTCAAGCGCCAAAAATAATATGGTAATCAAGGAAACAATGCCAACACAAAGCAAACAACACATATCAAGATGAGCGTAAAACATATACAAAATGGGTAAAAAGACAGGATAATGTAGTAGATGGGAAAATAAAAAGGAATAAATAAAAGATGCAACAGTATCAAAATAATACAGAATTTTTTGGGGCAAAAGCTATAAAAACATTCGGAAAGGTTAGTAAAAAATCAATGAGAGAATTGAAGAAGCTTCTGAAGGATCTTGACTTGACAATTGCCAAAAAAAAGGACATTGACTGCAAGGTCAAAGCCAAAGTGAAGTCTGCCGTCCTCACTGGGGACAAAATTGACAAAGTGTCCGCAAAGGCACTAATGTCAAAAATACCAGACACCCCAGAGAAGACAATTGAGCACTTACTAAATATTCAAAAAACTGTGGTTGAGGGCCTCCAGTTCAAGGCATGCAATCTTTCTGCGCCATCCTTCTAAGTTGATGACCCGGAAATGTATGCCCACCTCAAACCCACCAAGCGTGCCAGGGCAGAGGATACCAAATTGCCTGTGCAACTGCTTGTGCCAAGAATGGCAAAGCTGGCTGAAGCCGCCTGCAAGGAAGAAACCCAAGAAGGTAACCTAAAAAATTATAATTAATAAAAATTCTTAAATACTCACCTTTTTTTAGAAGATGTTGATGGTGAACTCTGCCAGGTCCTGGTTCTGTTTGTCCCCCTCACCTTCTACTCCAACTACGCCACTCATGTGATCAAACTGTTGCAACTGAACCAATGAGAGTTCAGTACTTGGAGTTGGGAAAGACAACAGTCCAATAGGAAAGGACAGAATAATAAAAGTAATGTGTCGTTTATTGTAGAATATTGTGATTAATATACCATATGGGGAAAGCCACAAGGCTACAAGGGGGTGGCATAGTGGGAAGTTCCATGTAAGGTTTGGAGCCAAGGAATAACTTGTGCGGTGATCAACAGGTCAAATTGGCAACACTCCTAATTAGGATGAAGTACCCGCCATTTGACATTGCCATCAGATTAATCCATATTGTTAGATACGTCAAGGGGCAACTCATTGAGCGCCCCCTGTGTATTGTAAGATATGTTAGCAGGCAAGCCTAGAAACTCAGTTGCAACACTCCCCCTTGCCCCCTGTTTGTCATCAGACACCAGGACTGGAGTTTGCGGAAGGTCCGCACAAACAACTTTTGTGTGGGGATGGCACAGCAGGGGCACAAGCGGTCATGGTGAAGCTTCTTGGTATTCCCTTGGGCATCCTCAAGTTGGTAGGTGTGGTTGTAATAGACCACAGCTACCTTGAAGGGCCCTAAGTGGTTGGGCTCTAATTTGGCAGAATTAGGATTGAGGGTGTAGACAGGGTCACCTATGGCGTATCTAGCTTTGAGGTGTCTCGTCCCTCCCGCAATCTGCTTGTGTTTGATCTCCCGGGCTTTGGCACGCCATTGGTCTAGGGAGGGCGTTGTCACTAGGGGGGCTTGTTGGGAACTTTGAACCATAGTTTCCCCTGTTCAACCCTGGTCAGGCTGTCAGGTGTTCCAAAGGCCAGGGTGCTAGGGCTGAACCCAGTGCCCCTGTTGATTCTTGCTTGCAGGATCAGTAGGGCAGTGGGAAGATGTTCAGTCCACGCAGTGTTATGGTGCTCTTGTGAGAGCTTGGCAATCAGTTGAACCAGGGAGTTGTTTAACTGTTCCACGCAACCATTGGCTTGCGGATGGTAGGGGTTGTGACTATATGCTGGAGCGCGTTCTTGACGCAGTATGCCTTTACAACGTGTCCAACAAGTTTGGGTCTGCCATCTGTGATGAGACGCTTGGGTCGCCCAAAGCGAGCCACAATCTCTTTGCCAATAAAGCGGGTAATGGTGGTGGCAGTGTGGTTGGTTGTTGCCCACACCACTGGCCAACAGGTGAAGTAGTTGATAGTGGTGGTAATATACTTCTTACCCAGTCTGTCTTCAGGGAGCGGTCCCACAATGTTGAGAGCTCACTGCTCAAAGGGTTCCATAGCCTTGAGGGATAGGACAGACTTGGGAGGTGCAGGTCTGGACGTATTCTTCTCACACAACACACACATCTTGAGAAGGTCCAAGATGTCTTGCCGCATGAGCGGCCACCAAACTTTATGTTTCATGATCTTGAAGAGGTTATGCCCTCTGATGTGACCCAAGGTTTGGTGGTAGTGCAAGATGGTGTCCCCTTGTTGGGTGGTGGGAATGTAAGGCGTCTTCTCACCTGTCTCTGCCTGGCGGCAGACGTTTCCAGCATCAATGTTGAACTGACTTTTGTTGTCCTTCAGCTTGGAGCTGGTGACTGAGTTAAGGCCCTCATAGCGGGTTACCTCAGGGCGCAGGTAGAGCATAGGCCAGTCTGGGTCCAAACCGTCATCCCCAGTGATGGACGCTACGTAGAGTCGTGAAAGAGTGTTGGCTGTGACGAGTTCCTTTCCAGGCTTGTATTTGATGTGTAACTGATAGGGGGATAGACGCTCAACCCATCCTGCCTGGCAGCATGTCAAATGAGACTGCGTGTTGAAGTATTGGAGTGACTTATAGTCCGTCAGAATGCGGGGTGGAAAGGTTGCACCTTCCAAGTAACAGCGCCACTTCTCAACACAGTGTACAATGGCTGCCAGTTCTTTATCATGGATGGGGTAACGTTGTTCTGAGTCAGTGAGCTTCCTGGACTCATATGCTACGGGCAGGAAGGCGCCATTGTCAGTTTCTACTCTTAGCACGCCCCCTATGGCCCTGTCAGAGGTCTCAGTCTCAAGTTTGTACTGTTGATTTTGGTTGGTAAACTGCAGTACTGGCGCTGTTGTGAGCCTTTGCTTCAACGTCTTGAAGGCTTGATCTCTGGTAGGGGTCTAATGGAAGCGCTGTTTGATATTGAGGAGCTCAGTGAGAGGTGCAATTAGTTCTCTGCAATTGGGGACAAACTTGCGTACATAGGCAACCATGCCCAAGAATGTTTGCACTTGGCCCACATCAGTGGGGGCAGCATGCTAGTAATTGCCTTGATTTTGGCAGGGTCAGGCTTTATCCCTTGGGCAGAGATGATGTGCCCAAGGAATAGTAACTCCAACTTGAGAAACTCACATTTGGAGGGTTTAGCTTTTAGTTGATTTTTCCAAAGGGTGTCAAGGACAGCGCAGAGGTGTTGGAGGTGTGTGGTTTGATCTTGACTGAAGACAATAATGTTGTCAAGGTACACAACCACACACTTTCCAATCAGTTCCTCAAAGGCTTTGTTCATCAACATGGCAAAGGTGGAGGGAGTATTGGTCATTCCAAAGTTCATGACATGACACTCAAACAACCCGTAGCGTGTGTGGAAGGCAGGTTTTGCCTCATCCCCTGGTGCAATGCGGACCTGGTTGTACCCTGCAGTGAGATCAATCTTGCTAAAGACCTTTGCGCCTGTGAGTGTATCAAACAGGTTGTCAATCAGCAGCAGGGGGTACATATTTTTAACTGTCACCTTGTTTAAGGCGTGGTAGTCCGTGACCAGGCAAAGAGACCCATCCTTCTTAGCTATAAAGAAGACAGCCGCCCTGTATGGAGATAGCAAGGGGTGAAGAAAGCCCTTATCAAGCGCGTCCACAAGGTGCTGGCAGAGGGTTTCATCTTCCTTTGGTGTGAGACGGTATAATGGTTGTGCTTTAGGTAACAATCCTTGAAGTTGTACAGCGTTCTGGATCTCCTGGGGCAGAGGTAGTTGTTTGAGTGTTTCACTGAATACATCCTTGTACTCCTCAAGGAGTGCAGCTAGCGCTGGTGGTGGTGATGATGACAAGGGAGTGACTGCAGATGATTCTGCACGGATAACTTTGACTGAACATTGGTTAAAGTCTAGTTTCCCCCTTGAAGTTGTATGAGCCTGTCTCTGTTATCCTGACAAACACAGTGTCATGTAGTAGCTTGTTCATTTCCATGGGGTAGATCTGGAACCCCACCCCATTCCTATTGAGGGTGATGACGGAGGTATCCCAGTCAATGTAGGGATGGTTATGCTAGTGCCAGTTGAGGCCAGCAATTACGTTGTGGCTGAGGCCTGCTATGATTGGTCCAGAGAGCTTACTCTGGACGTTCCCCATTCTTACAGAGAAGGGTACTGTCTCGTGGGTGATGGCCACTCTGCAGGAGTCAGCTACATGTACTGCTTTGAATCTGCTGGGTACTTGGTCTAATTGTTGGGAGTCAGTGAACACCTAATCTACCATGGTGTGATCAGCCCCAGTATCTACCAGTAACTTGTGGTTTTTCCCACGGAAACAGAAGGGATAGGACAAGTGTGTTACTTTATTGGAGGAATGAGCAGCTTGCAACACGGGGTCATCTCTATGGACCTGAAAGACGTCTAGGGGTTTGACCTCGTGAAGATTGTAGTTGCAGGATTTCTTTGCAAGCAAGGGCTGAGAGGGCGGGTTGGTTGGGGTTGTAAGGCCTCTTGTTGTTACAACCCCCAGGCTTTTCCCTGGTCCTCAATTAACGCTAGCTGGAGCTTCCCCTTTCGGGGGCGTTTAGCTGCACTTTCTTGTTGACAAGGTTGGCAACAGCCCACTTGACCTTGGCCATTGTTGAGTGAAGGACATGGTTGGGGTGGAGCATTGTTGGTGCGGCAGAAGCCCATTGAAGCCTGGTTATTGGCCTCTATGATGGCTTTATAACAGTCATTGATAGAGGTGCAGCAACTGACAGGGACCCACTTGCAAATATGAGGTTTTAACCCATTAACAATGAGAGTGAGCAACATGGCATTCCCATTGGTCATGGCTTTGGGGGCGGCAGCAAGGGCTTGTTGCCAAGCAGCAAGATACTCAGGGACAGAACCAGTCTGCTTGATGGCTAAGAGGGGAGTCCCCAAGACAATGGGAGAGAAAGTTTCACTATATC
The DNA here is from genome assembly GCA_014839935.2 of Entomophthora muscae. Taxonomy (NCBI): domain Eukaryota; kingdom Fungi; phylum Entomophthoromycota; class Entomophthoromycetes; order Entomophthorales; family Entomophthoraceae; genus Entomophthora; species Entomophthora muscae. Next base: position 102,234 of record QTSX02005072.1, on the reverse strand, counting down.
GGGATTTGGCGGCGTCTCAAAATGTTGCCCAGGTAACGTCAAACTCCTGGCTGGCCCAGTTGGTGAACCACACAGCGGCAGGTCCTGTAAGGCGGCCAGATGCTATGGCAACCCACATGGACTCCAGGACCTGACAGATACAAAGGCGTGTTTTGGTGGACTGGAGCCAACTGACAATGTCAGCTCCTTTGACACCGCCAGTGAAGGGCTCTAGTTGGAGGTTGAGCATACGTTGAGACAGGTCTGACTGTGGCGGGGTGACGCTAGCGTCACGCTGCCCGAGGCGGAGCTGATTGTATACACTGGTAAGAACTAGCTGATCTTAATAGATGACATAACCTTTGGGAATGTCCCCCTTGGGGATTGGGAGGAATGTCTCTTGTTGTGGAGTAGCCATGCAGCCCGTACTCCGTCCTTTCTTGGGGGGAATTTTGTTTTTGAAATAGGTCAGAACCTACTTCTGCTACCACTGTTGCAACTGAACCAATGAGAGTTCAGTACTTGGAATTGGGGAAGACAACAGTCCAATAAGAAAGGACAGAATAATAAGAGTAAGGTGTTGTTTATTGTAGAATATTGTGATTAATATACCATATGGGGAAAGCCACAAGGCCACAAGGGGGTGGCATGGTGGGAAGTTCCATGTAAGGTTTGGAGCCAAGGAATAACTTGTTCAGGGATCAACAGTCAAATTTGACAACACTCCTAATTAGGATGAAGTACCCGCCATTTGACATTGCCATCAGATTAATCCATATTGTTAGATATGTCAAGGGGCAACTCATTGAGCGCCCCCTGTGTATCGTAAGATACGTTAGCAGGCAAGCCTAGAAACTTAGTTGCAACAAAACAGCTTTTCCTGTCCCCCCTGTCTTGTGGGAGTTTGAAGACAGGATCCATGGTACATTCCCAATGTCCAGGGAGGCATTGGATGGGCTTTTGCATGGTGAGGGGGCATCTGAGTGGGCAGTTACTGCCTACAAGGATGCCCAACTGATCCACCTGGACCCGGTTAACTATAGTGGAGTTTACTGTATAAACTCCATTGAGCTTGTTTGGGACGTCCTGGCAACGCTTCCATTCAAAAAGTACTGGAGATGGGCCAGGCTCATGCGGCTGCTCACTTCTGCTACCCCTTGGAGCATAACATCTCTTACCTGTTGGAGAACTTTGGGCGTGTGGTGTCAAAATTGGCTGTTGCAGACGCAACAGCCAGGAAGACAACAAAAATCCTCCTGGCGGACTTTGGGCTGGCCTGGAGTGCCAACAAGACGGGGGTCCCTGCAGCTATGGAGCTGAACTTTGCCAAAACCAAGCACAAAAAGAAGATTAGCGCTGTATACAACAAATTGTGCAAGTTTACAGAAGCCTTTGCTGGACAAAGGCTTCATCTGGTTGTTTTCCTGGGGTTACTATTCTACTTTGGGATGGGCGCGTCTAAAGAGGACCTGGGTGGGGTCCTTCTGGGAATTGACAAGGCCTGGCTTGCACTGGACAGGAAAAAGGTCCCCCTGGATACAACTTGGTTGATCATGTGATCCAGAACGCCCTGGTCCTGGCTGGCATCTTTGGGTTTGCAGCCCCACCAGAAAAGCCGCTCCTCCATTCCCACCTCACCATCCTTCCTTTTACCAGCAGGTGCAAATACTTTAATATGGGTGTATCTACCGTCCACGGTGTGGCGGTGGAGGTTATGCGCCACCTCCATTGCGGGGTGGGTACATACCGCCAAACCCATTATAGGCGCACTTAATTTTATCTCTATATCAATAAATATATTTATACTCTACTATATTTTAAAATTATAAATAATTTTTCAAATAATATTTTAGCAAACAAGATTTGCAAAATATATTGCGGAAATGGGTTTCATAAAAGTATAAAATTATACGTTAGTAAAATAAATTCTAACTTGTACATTTTACGTTTAATTTTTTTAAAACTATTTTTATATTTATTTGACCAAAGTGATTTAAATGTTTTTGCGTAATCCAGTATTGAGCGTTTGGGATTACCTCAGATGGCATAACAGAATAATATATAATAAAATAAATAAATTACTTACATCTATCGATGGATCTTCTGAATGTGATTGTGGGCGTGGAAATATCTAAATATAAAATAATAATTAATAAATCTTGAATAGTAAATAAGAGAATATAAAAAAGTTGGTCACACTAAGCCTTCAATTGATTGGCTGTTTGGCTAGGCACACGGGGATGAACAAATCAACATGGCCATAGAATTTTGCCATGGTCTCAGCTGGGAGGGTATGGATCCCGGCCTGCAGCAAATCAAACAGGTCCTTGGTCCCTGTTGGGGTTCCTTGCTTGACAACTTGCTTGAGCCACCCAAAGACTTATTCAATGGGATTTAGGAAGGGCAAATAGACAGGGAGGAAGAGAAGGCGCAAATTTGCCGTGGCAAATTGCTGGGGGCCCACTGCAATGCTGGTGTCAATTGATGGAAATTCTTCAAGAATATCTGCCACCTTGTGGAGACCAACATTGTCCAATACAATTACGTTGGTGAAGCCTGGGCTCGTGCGCCTCAGGTGCTCCTGGACCAATTGGAGAAATGATAGGAAGGTCTGGCTATTGTGGGAGCCTAGTATCATTTGGTACAGCTTGAACCCCTTTGGACCAAGGAGAGCCACCATTGAGTAGGCTGTGGCGCGGACTGCAGCACGCCAAGCCACCCCGTCATTGGAGCCTTTTGGGACATACCCATACTCATTGTGCATCAACGAGGAAAATGCTGATTTGTCAATATAATAGAATTTCACTGTCCCCTTGGCTTTGAGGACAGTGTACGCCTCAGCGTAATCTTTCTGGGTCTCAATATTGGCTGGGCTGTTCCAATTGTAGGGGGATACCCTGAGCTTTTTCCAGGAAAAGCGCATTCCCTTGACCAAATGATAATAGAAGGAAATTGAGGCCTCAATCCCAAAAGCAGACTTGATCATGGCCTGTATATTTGCCAGTTTAAGATGGTAATCTTGGGTTATCCACTGGCGGATTGCCCATTTGTGCTCCTTGGTGAGCATGGTTGAAACACACAAGGATTTCTCCGCAGCAAGGACTTGGCCAGTATCAATGAACTTGTTGAAGGTCTTTGAGGTGTACTTGGGATCCACCCTAACAAGAGCCGCAGCAGCCTTGTAATCACCAGATTCCTGCATGAGCCGGAGAAGGATGATGCGCTTAATGTCAGGAATGCGCTTGTGAGCGGGCTTTTTAGCAGTGGGGATTGGCTTGTTGGCATTGGGCACTCACAGGGCATAGGTACCTTGGTATAGAAGGCTGCAACCTTTTTTAACACCAGCTATCCCTCATCATTTTGGTAGAACTAGGGCTCCTTGTCATCTCCTGATTGCCATCACTGATGTAGGACTCATAGCTAGTATCAAGTACAGGCTTCACCTTCTCCAGCATGGCTGACGGGACCAACTCTTGCCGGTATACAACGTCAAACACATATGAAGTAAGTTCTACCTCCTTGTTTCTAACTGTTTTGGTAGTGGTGACCTTAGTGGGCTTCCAGGTCAGCTTTGGGACCCAAGGGGTTATGCTCCGCACCCTAGCAGCTTGTGCTCCTTGAACCAGCTGTGTCAGTACAGCGTCACTATGGAACTCTTCTCTCCCACCTCCCTCCTGAGTAGGCACTTGTGTTGTACTAAGTCTATTCTTTGACCCGTGGGGCAACCGCAACCGCAGCGCACAATGGGTGCAATGGTAGTCTATTGCTGTGTTCCTTCTATTTTGAGAATTTAATAAAATATTAAATAAAACTTAATTGAGTTACTCCCTATTTTTAATTTTTGCTTTTATCTGTTTATGGATATTCAATTAATATTTTTTCCCACCCAATATCCCAATTACAGATTATTTATTTCTTATTTAGTTGTTTTTGGTTTTACAATACCCATTTTAGAATACTCAAAAAAAATCCACCCATTTTCCTAGATTTTACTGCCAAATTCAAACACCCAACACAATATTTTTAAAATTTATGTTTCAGATCTTGTGTCTTATTTTAGATACCTTGGTATCATACATGATTACAATCTATTGCACTCATTGAGTGAGTGATTTTGTTTATGTAGTGAGTTGCTATTGTGTTTTGTTTTTGGTTTATGTTTTGGCACACCTTGCTTGGGTGTATTTTGTCACCAATTCACATAGTAAACATATGTACACCAAAAGTTAACTCACACCATTTTGTTTGTGAATCAATGTATTTTGGATTGTATTTTGAATGGTTTTGCTTTGTGTGTGAGCCCTTTGTTGCTGTGTTGACTCATTTTGCCCATTAACGCCAATAAACCCTGTTAACAGAGTGTATATTTTAACCTGAGATATGGATTTTGTTTAAATCTGAAATCATTTTTTTAAATCTGAGGTATTTTTGGTTGTCGCCATAGCTTTTAAAACTACTGTATGTAATAAATGAACCCGTACTCAACGAGCTGGTAAATAAAAACATTAATAACTTATTTTTATTATTTGACTTGGTTGCAACTATAACTAATATCTTGTAATATATTTAGATATATTAATATTATAATTTACCTACTAAAATTTAAAACAATCTTAAAATATTAAAAGTAAAACTAATTATAAATCTTAAAAGTTATCTATTAAAGTTTAAATATTCAAAATTTAACTATTTTTATTTAATTGTGATATATTCAATATTGAAATATTATATATTAAAAAATTTAATATTGAAATATGTATTATTGAAATTTTAATATTAACTTTTAGACACTAAAATTTTAATATTTAAATATTTAAAATTAAAATTTTACTATTAAAATTTTAATATTACATATTTCAGTGAAAATATTTAATATTAAAATAAAAAAATTTAAAAAAATAAAAATTAATTTGCAAGGAAAAAATTTTATTGAGGGGATGCTAATTGCAAAGGGGAATGCAATTATTCTGGGGGAATTATACCCCAAAATTAAATTTTTGGCTAGAGCATCCAATTGGATCCACATACTCTTCTGTAGGTGGTGGACAACCCTGGATGCAATTGCTAGAGGGGTGGCGCCCTGTACACCGGTGGTTGTTGAACGTTTAATAAAATTAAGGTGGGTGAGTGAATCAATTAATAGGTTTTTTCAGCGGGCACGTAGTACTTGTATAGTGTTGCTATTGCAAATGAGTCATACAGGACGTGCTCAACTGTCCTGTATCCCCGTGGTGTCTTCTGGCGTTCAAGTGCTAACTGGCATATGTCCATTTGAATAGGTACATCCTCTAACTTTTTGATGTTGGTTTTTAATATGCAGTGAAGGAGGATTCCCAGGTATACCGCAAAGTGAATTCTTTGTGAGGTGTATTTTTCCAAAAACATGCACAATTTTTAAATACTTGAACTAATATATTGATATAGAAAGTTTGATTGAATTTGAAGAGGGTTCCAGGGGGCGCCTGACTTGTATCAGCCCCCCATGCCTCTGCAAACAAAATAAATAAAGGTTTAAATGTGTTCACAAGGACTGTGTCCCCAACTTTTTTTGACAATGCCTTGAATACTTCATTGAGAATTTCAGTTTTTAAATATTCAGTTCCTATTTGAAAGTCAGTTTTTATTAAGTTTTTTCATATTTGTTGATGTTTGCAGATGGGAATTGTTGAATTCTTTCATAGATACATTCATCAAAGTTTAGTTTGACATCCCCCCAAATTTCATTTATCTCTTTGAAGTTGATATTTGCTCCTATTTTGTATGTTTCCCTAATCCACGGTGAGCCCTGCAGGTGGTAAATATTCCCTATCTTTATCTTCAATATTTGAAAAATTATTCATATTCTGTTGAATTATTTTATTTATTTGGTTTTTATTTATTTGTTTTACAGGGGCTACCAGTGACTGGTAACCCCTGTAGAACCAACTCAGCGTAAAAGCCACCACTTCTGCAACCTTGTCCTCATTTCTAGTGATAGCTAAAATAAATATAAGTAAAACATAAAAAGACTTACTAATTGTTTCCCCTGCGGCCACCTCTGTCAGGATTCACCTTTTTTATAGCTGCTATTCTGTTTCTATACTTATTTGCCTTCATTGAATTGTAAGTCTTCTCATGATTGTTCCTATTATTTTATTCATGATCCCCTCTTTTTCCCCTTCATTTTCCACCTTTGGGGTTAAAATTAGTCTTTTTTAAAGCCTAGTTATGATCTAAATGCTGGTTAGTATTATTTTTGAACCTCCCTTATCTTCTGCTACCGGTTTTGAACCATGGACCTACTTGCAGAATTTAGAAAGTTGGCTCTGAACTACTTAGTTTTTGTTATACACTTGATTACGTCTTCTCAAGGCTTTGGACCTAGTTTTTACATACTTTTTGTTTGCTCTTACCTTCCAGAGCATTGCTGTAACCACCTTCTTCTCCTTCTGGTCCCCTTTACACAGTTTAACTTATTCAGATTAAATTCACAGTACTTCTCTCTCCAAGCCTATTTTTCAGAATGGGTTTTCCTAACCAAAAATGGTTAAACTTTGCACCTCAATTCTTGCATTTCACAACAAAGCACACCAAAGGCTTGGTTTCTCCAGTCTCAACAATAAGTTGAGATTATTTAACTTGCACCCCAAAAAGGTACTTGTTAGGTTTTGTGGCTTGTGTTTCTCTTTTAATTATTTATCTTAGTTCAATCTTAGCTCATGATTCCTTTTGATTTTCTTCTTCATCAGTTAGGCAGCTTTTACGGTAACACTCACAATTTAATTGTTGATAGTTTTAATCATCCTACTAGTGCAGACCATTTTTCCAGACTTTGAAATTGACTTTTTATTTATATTGTCAGTCATTAAGACCAATCTCTATTTTATTTTCCTAGGGTTAATCAATTGTCTTAGTCCTTATTTCACTTCATATAAGTTCTTAGGAGCCTTAGTTCAGTTACTATTGCAAACTGTGCCTACCTTTTTATATGTGACAAATATAAACATTCTTGGGTTAAAGGCTCTAGTTTACAACAATTTGCCCCAAGCCTTCAGACCTTACAACCTCAGCAAACTTCATGAGCATTGGCTGCTCTTCATTAATTTTTCTAGGCTTAATTTTCCTTATCTTTCTTTCAACTTGTGTTTCTTCTTGGTTTTCATTTGATAAAATTTCTGTATTTCTTGAAGCACTCCTGCTTCTTGACTGAGTTTTGTTTTCATATGTTTCCATTTGATTATTTCCCTCTTCATTGGTGTTTATTTCCTGTGGGATTTCAGTTCCTTCAATCAGTTTGATCTTCTTATTGTTTTCTGTGGCCCCCTGCCAGAACTCCCACAAATTGTAGGCCATGTCATTTAACTTCAGACTTGATAGGATTGTTCCCTGGAGATTGAGCAACACTTCTTTATTCTTTTCATCTATAATATTTTCTAGTTTGTTCAGAGCATCTTCTTTTGACTGGATTAGTGCCTGGCCCTTGTTACCCAGTTTTCTTGTTACTATTTCCCTGATATTTTTTTAGTTCAACAACCTTTTGCAGGTGTGCTTCTAATTTGTTTATTGAGTTATAGATATTTAACATTTTGTTTGAATTACATCAAAAAACTGGTTTTTATAGTACTACCTTCAACGTGTGAATATATTTCATCATCATTAATAAATTAAAGACCATAAATGTAAATATTGCACTTAGACGTCAACTCTTAATATTTTAATATTATATGCATAACCAATTCATTTTGTTTAATAAAATCCATTGTAAACTTGGCCTTTTCCATTATAATTTAATGAAATGGACTGTGTTTATATTAGAGAGCCATTAACGCTTAGTACAAATATTGAAGCATAGTGCATTTCATTAAATTATAATGGAAAAGACCAAGTTTACAATGGATTTTATTAAACAAAATGAATTGGTTATGCATATAATATCAAAATATTAAGAGTTGACGTCTAAGTGCAATATTTACATCTATGGTCTTTAATTTATTAATGATGATGAAAATATCCATGAAAATAATTATATGTTACCACATCAAATGTACAATATTCTTTACATATGGGGAATTCTAACAATGTGAAAAATATATTATTAATTATGAACTGAAAGAACAAAATCAATTTTAATAAGTTGTCACAAAAAAGTTTTATTTTACTCATCAAAGGACAAGTAGGGGAGGGAATGGGCGGAAAGAACATTGCCTTCATCTGCACCTGTGAAAGGGACAGCATCAGAGGTTATGGGAAGGAAATGGCTGGTGGGTTGGGAGTCAGGGTTGGAAGGGGGCTTGGTCTTGATGGGGGTTGGGGAGGCAGGGTTTGTTGACTGGGAAGGGGCAGCAAGAGCTGATTGCTTCAATTGCTTGAATTCTTCTTCTTTCACATATGCAGGCTTGACAAAATGGATGGATGGGCAAGGGGGAAGGCAGGGGTTCTTTATGGACTTATCACTATCACTTGCATAGTAGTTGGTGAGATCAAATAAGTCCTGGACAGACACAGAAGAGAAAAGCTCATAACCCTTATCAATTTGGGTGCATAGTTTGTTGTAGGTGGCAGGCTTTAAGTGCCTGAGGGCGGAACCAAAATTGTAGAGACATACATCTGCAAGATGCATGTCGGCATGGTTGATGGGTAGGACTAACAGGTATGCCCTGCAGCCCTGATTTCTTGGGTTGTACATTCCCGCTGCTCCATCTCAGCACTCAGTACAACTGTGTACACAGCATTTTGTGTGGACCACTCCTCCAGCATGGCCTTGAGCTCCGTCAGGTAGGCATACTCATCTGTGGTGTTTGATATTGCCATGTAATAATTGACGCCCAATGGGGAAACTGCCAATAAAACCCCAATAAAACAATACAAGATTGTTCTGTGCTTGTACATGTCAGACTGGATACACTTTTCTCCATAGTCTTGAATACTTGCAGATATCTTAGCATACAAAAGAAAGATGACGTCATTACAGGCCCTCATTGCCAATTTCTTTAATAAAATTGATGATGGTCAAATTGTATGGGTTGGTATTCACCAAAATGGGGCCACTGAGAACTTGATTGGACAAGATTCTAGCAGCAATCACAACTTTGTGCATCCACAAATTCACTGTTATTTTGTTGGTGAAGATGCTGTGGAGTCCCAACTGGAGATTTACCTGGACCAGGGGCATCCGCAGATCACGCTCCATAATAGCCATCATTAGAGATTGGGCTTTTTCACCTTCAGTTGAAGAATGGGCACTAGGTGAGGTCTTCTTGGTAGGGGGGACACAATTGGCGTGGGCTTGCAGGGTTGCAGCCACAGTGGACTTTGCAAAACCCATTGCGGCTGCAATTTTCCCAAGGGACATAAGCATCCCTTGCTTTTCAATCATTTTGAGAACAATCTCCAGAATGATCAATTTTCTTCTGCGCCTTGCAGGCTGATTGGCTGGGGGAGGAATGTGTTTATCTTGGGAACTGATCAATGCTGTCTGATTGGCTGTTTCAGGATTCTGGGCTCTCTGGGTGACCCCATGGCTCACTTGATTAATTAAAAATGCTAGTGTTGCTATATGATTTGGGTTAGCAGCTGCTTCTGCGTGATGGGCAAACAGGGCCATGCTTGATGACGCGGGAGAAAGAACACACTCCTGGGTAGTGCTTGCAGAGGGGCCTGCAGGTTGGGAGTGACCATAGACAGAGGCTTCACTATTGGAAGACCCAGTGTAGCCCTGCATAATTTTGTCAAGGCCAGGGAACAGCTTGTTGACTTGGTTGTTATTAAAAGAAGACATAATAAATTTTTATTAAAGTTTTAAACTCAAAAAGAGGAGTGTATATTTTAGTCAATTTTACTGTTAAGTATATTAAGTTGGTGAATAGTAGGATGAAAATTTTAGCCGTCCTAAAAAGAATAGGGTGATTTTTGAGAATGCCTGTGCTTTCTAAAAGAATCAGCACAAATCCACTCTAGATCCTTTAACATCCTTTTTGAGACACCCATAAATTATATTTATTTCAAATTCCTTGCAATTATGATTTCAAACTTGGTTCTTGGATTTGACAGTCCCGCAATTTCAGATTTGTTAATTTTTACATGATGTCTATGCTTTGTTTGACATACAGAAAATCTTAAATTGTACATTAGAATCCCAAATTTCTGATTCATGTATCCCGCATTTGTTTGTTGTGTTTTGTCTTTTGTTAGTTGAGTTATCTGCTCAAGAGATTCAAATTTGCCAATTTAAATAAACCAAAAAAGTCAAATTAAATGGTTGATTTTATTAAATATTTTAATTCTCACTCAGCTGAGTTGCCCGCAAAAGTGATTCAAAATTTAGACCAAGGATTTGACAATCCCACATTTTATGTTCAGGTTCTGAATTTACAGTACCATAGCTCATGAAAATTTGTTTTGTGACTTTAGGAGCAGGTCATAATAAAAACTGTGACAATTTTGGTGCCTGTCCCTACTCTAGCCAGATGGTAGCTCAGATAGAAGATTTTGACAGTTTAAAGCTTGATTAAAAAAGAATCAAAAATAGCTTATAAATATATATCTTTATTTTATAACAAGGTTAAATGGTAGATAAAACATACAATATATTAGAAAATTATTTTAGATTTTTTGATACTTAAATGAATCAATTAAATAGTGAAAAATGAAATGATTGGGTGGGAGATTAGTAGTTTTCACAGCTGTGAAGAAGAACAAATAAGCTAACCTAAAAAAGGGGCTCATTCTAAAACAAAATAGTAATGAATTGGTTTAATAACTTTAAATAATATTACTGTAATAGGCTATTCACCAAAATTTAAGATAACAAACAAAGTTATAATTAAATGTGCTTAGAAATAGAATCAAATACAGCATAACTAAACCGATACAGTAAAAAAAGTAACTCAGTATACCAAGAATGGACTGAAGCTGTGCTGAGATATAAGATATTTCATTTATTATACCATAGAGACATTACCAGATGTAAAAAATACTGTTGTACCATCTTCAATTACTTTCTCTTGGGGAATTAACACCCCAAGTAGTTCACCAAATGGCTCATTAACCAACCAGTAAGTTGGCGGCACTCTTATCAGTCAACCATCTATTACAGGAATCACACAATCCAGATTCTAAGTGGAACACAACTTAAAAAAGCCTTATGACTTAAGAGGAACATTACTCAGATAAGCCCCATGACTTCTATAATGTACATGGACAGTATGTGGCTTTCCATGATACTATATATTATCCTATATTCATATCCAATAAAGTATTATTCTCTTATAAATTTTCCCCTTTATCTTGTTTATTATACTTCTAAGAAGTATATACTTGACAATACAAAAAAATCAGATAGCCTTCAATTAAATTTTAAAATATAAGATAAAAATATCTTGCTAAAGTTAGGTGATTTTTATATTCTAAGATAGAAAAAATCATTAAAAAGTAACCCAAAGCAATATATTTTGAGAACAAGGGCATTTATGTAAAGTTATTTCCCTCTTTAGCCTTATATAGAATTATATTTCAGCAGCAAACCAAAAAATGCCCCCAAAATCCCACTAAACCCCTAAATTTCCTAGAAGATTTAGCGCACATAGTTGACAAGAGATTTTTTCTGATGTACCCCTCTCAAGCCTCCCCCCACTGCCCCATCTCACTTACCCAATCATGAAAGAAACACTGATCAGTTTAGACTGCTTTTTTGGCCTAGTGTTGTCCAATTTTAAAAATAATTCAATGTAGCCAATAAGTGGCTGCCACATCAGGGGTCTAATTCTGTTCAGAATATCAAACTTTGGATACAAAAACCCACTTTAGCATCCTCAATCAATCAGATGTCAGCTCAGAAATTAATCTGGAAACTTCTAACCCCCATGATCATGGGTTTCAAATTTTATCCCCCAGCCAACCAGAAGGCTCTCCTTGTAATAGTGGAGCTTCTTTGAAATTTGGAGAGATTAAGAAAATGGAGAATGCAGACCCAAATGCTGAAAACATTGAGCAGCAAAAGGATTCTTAAAGCTGAAATTTTTAAGCAGTATTGTAAGTCTTTTTCATCTCAAGTGGGTCCCTGACACAAACAATGCCAGCTAAGATGTCTTTATTTATGACACTCCTGCTCCTGGTGGCATTTCCCTAGGAAATCCCCTCCTTAAATAACAAGCAGGCCCACTTTGGGTCCCTTCTTGTCTATTTTTACAATTAAAAAATTATAGTTCCAACTTTTGGGTTCTTGAATTTTATTTTTATAGAACCCTTATTTGTGGTGCTAAAAATGTTAGTAAAAATCCTGATTTTTCTTACCTTTCCTTTTCTTTGCAGCTTCCCCACTTCTGTATCTTATTACTGGTGTTAGTGTTAATTGTTGCTTCTTAGCATTTTTGGTTCTGTTAATCAGTTTGAACCCTAAATTTATATTATTAGTTTTAATAATTACTTACTTTAAGTTGATCTTTTCTCTGTTTTAACTTCAAATCCAACTTTGAAAACTGATTTTGGTTATTAAAAAAGGCTTTCCTGTGGTTTCCCTGACATCTAGTGTCTCTTAGGACCATCTCACGCTCATAAATTGTTGGGGAACCCCCAAACTTTGAGTTTTTTATTTGTTGGCATCCACCCATCCCCACTAGATTTCTTAAAATTCATAGGAACATTCAGAAATGCTGCTTTCTATGTTTAAGTTTTTAGGCTTCACAATTCTTCCAGCACTTTTTCTGTTATTAACTACCTTTCCCAATTTGTGAGCCCACCTGCCCCCCTCTTCTATCACAGCTGTAAATAATACTACCATACTCCTCTATCTGCTAGATAACTTGCCAGAGTGTGCCCACAACCTACTAGAAATAGGGGAATCTGTCATAAAAAGCCCCACTTCTGATAACATAGACCCCCTTTCAGAACCTTGATTCCAGAGACAACAACAGTAGCAAGCTCAACTTTAGGAATAAAAAAATGATAATTCAAAAGTGAGAATCTAAAAGTGACCAAGTCAACACTTTTTAAATTTTCAAAATGGCTTTTTATAATAAATTGACTAATTTTTCTTGACTTTTTTAGTTAAAATAATGAATAAAAAGTATTTTATATGACCATAATAATTTTTAATCACAGATATGTTATTTTAATTTAATTTTGTAATTTAAAAAGTGTCAAAATGGCCACTTTTAGATTCTCACTTTTGAATTCTCACCTTTTCATTCCTGCAGTTGAGTTTGCCACTGTTACCCCAGAGACACCTGCCATAATGATGGCTTTGGACTCCTTGCCTGCTCCCTTCATTCCAAAGAATCTTCCTGAGATGTTTCCCTGGTATTCATGCTGTCACCTAGTTGTACCTTATGGCTGTTGATTGGTATGCTGATAATGGGAGTGAATGCCTATATTCCCCAGTTGACCTCTACTGTGTCCATTTAGACACCTGTTTGAGAAGCCATCCCAGTTTTGCATTAGTTGGCATCCTGATGGGTCCTTCCCTCAAGATAAAAGCTGATCTTAGTTAGCTTAGCTCTGCTCTCTCACCATGTATCAATTTATGAAGCCATTTATTAAATTAAAATTGATTTCAAATACTATCTAAACTGGTTCTTACAATTGCAATAAAATTAAAATCAAGAAAATTAAAATTTCTTCCCTCATATTTTTTACTTTTTTAAAATGGCCTTTACTGGCAAAAAAAATTCTAAAATTCTAAAATTCTAAAATTCTCAAAGAGCAATATGCTGAGAAGTTAAGGGTTGATAAACAGGAATGCAAAATTATTGAAGATCATATTTACACCCAGATCTTTGCTATTATTGCAACATCTATGATTAATTCCTCTTAAAAAATAATTCCCCATGAAACATCCTGATTAATGAATCATTGCTGGAACTCTTATCAAACTTTCATGCTATATGGGGATCAAACATTTTGAATCCTAGGAGGTAAATTATCTTGACAAGCTTCATGACTGACATGAAGTACATGGACAGTATGTGGCTTTTCATGATACTATATAACTCCCTATCTTCATATAAAATAAAGTATCATTCTCTTCCCAATTTTTCAATTCATCTTGTTTTATATACTTCCTAGTGATAGAACAGGTAGGCTATCTATGCCTACACAACTTGAAGAAAAAATCCTCCAGATAAAATAATCTAGCAGATAGCCCTTCCTACTGACTGGCAAATATATGAAAAAAGTCAGGACATCTCTATGGGATACACTGTCTTCAACAACATTCTTGTACCCACCAAACAGTACAACTTTTTCAGCGCCCAAGGAGCCCTAAACCTACCCCAACCCAATATATACCTGAAATACCCAACATTATGTTTCAGCGCCTCAGTGTGGCAGATATTAAGACGTTCACAGGACTATATCAAAAAAATGACAGCCTCTGGATCCAAAGCACTCAGAATAAATTCACACAAGTTGGTATTCTCAAAGATTCTGGTCAAGCAAGATTACCCTTATAGTAACAGAAGCTGCCTTAAGATTTGTGAGTGATTGGTTTGAAAAGAACCCCAACCAGAGCAAAGATTGAAAAGCATTCAAGAAAGCTTTCCTAGAGAAGTTTGCTATCAAGGAATCTGTTATCATTGTTGTAATTGTGCTGTTTTTGCAGAGTTACAAGGGGGAAATATTTGAAGACTAGATAGTATTCTTTATTGGGATATAGAAGTTATATAGTTGTTGTGAATCAGGATAGTAGGAACATGATTATGAAGATTACTTGGTTGGATGGTTAGGGAGTGGCTTGATCCTTGTAATGAGTCAAGCGCCAAATCAAGCTCTTGACCTTACAGGGATTATCATATGGTCATGTTGCTTAATTTGGAAGTTTGAGTTGACTTCTGCATTTGACTTTGGGTCACTTTGAAGTCAGGTTGTGGTTCACAAACCTGTTTAGTTATAATCCTGCTAGGGGGTTGACCCCAATTTTTTTGACATCATGATAATGACAGAACTAATACTATTTAAAATGATTGAGACTATTGATTAATATGTTTCAGTGTACAAATACATCTGGACCAAGCTTCAATAACATTGACTTCTATGTATCTGATCCATGTCTGGACTTTTAAAACAGACTCTCAACACACATCAGTTTAATATGAGCAGATGCAAGAGCCTCCAAGACGTGTTTTTGGAAGAAAAGCAAGCTGTCCAAAAAATATGATGACCTACATGTGATCAATAAGCAAAAGGAGGTCCCCTCATCCAAAAAGGGCACATGTCCTAACAAGCAAACCATTCTAAACAACCATATCAACTCTTGAGGCAGGAGCTGTACAACTCAAGCAAATCAGATGAGTACTAACACTGCACCTGAGAAGGGAGAAGTTTAAGGAGTGCTTAGGCAAGCTGTCTTTCCCAATTTACAAAACTTGTACAGGGACCAGGACATGGACTCAATCACCATAATCCAAGTACCCTCTAGAGATCCCATACTGTTTTATGCTCAAAATGGAAATAAACTCCTCATTTATCCTTTCAATCTTTGCAGATATCAGGGCACATCACTTTTTACACTGAAGCAGACCAATCCCTTGTTGACAAGAAACTCACCAACCTAATGAAACTAACTACAATAAAGAGCAATTTCAAAAGAGTTATCATGGTAGACAACAGAAGTACCCCAGTCAGTAAGGAGGTAAAACCTTTCCAGGAACAGATAGTGAATTTAAAAACTACCCTTGATGACCCCATCATTCTGATACTTAAGTACAACATAGTGCTAGGCTTAGACTTGATGAGAAAGACAAACCCTCAAATTGACTGAAATAGTGCTACACTCATCATACAACACAGAGAAGTACATCATCATGTGTATCCAACTCACCTTGATACCCTCATGAGAGATCACATATTTTTAAAGATTATCAAAACAGAAGAAGAAGAACATGCCAGTAAAATTGACTAGAACATCTGTATATATGAAATAATTCATTTTCAAAATGTGGAAGGCTCAATTAAACAGTACCCAATACGCCAACAACTTTTCCAATGATTTCCCTCTGTTTTTCAAGAGAAGCTTCTAGAATCACCTCTTGATAGAGGTATTCAGCACAAAATTAACCTCAAAGAAAATATCATTAAAGCAAGACCTATCTATAAATTAACACCACAAGAATACAACACCTTAAAGGAGTACTTAAATAAGGCATTAAAAAATGGACTCATAAGATCATCTAAATCTTCCTTTGGTACAACTGGCTTTTTTAGCTAATCAATATGGAGAACTAAATCTTGTCACCAACTATCAAGCACTTAACAAGGTTAAAATTAAGAGCAGGTATCACCTACCCCTGCTTAACAACCTCTTTGATGCCTTGGGGGATCACAGCTCTTCACCAAGATTTATCTGACTGTAGTGTACCATCAAACTGAGTCAAACTGTGATAATTGTTGAGCAGATCTAATAGCAATAAAACCATTGTCTCAATCACAATAAAATTATGGTTTCAGCAACAATCAAATGTTGTCACCAATAATTTCTGGGAGACCAAAGGGGGAAGAGAAATCAACTGAACACTCAAAGGCAACAGCTAAAGCCAAATGGTCAGAGTTATAAACAAATTTTTAACTTGATTAGATTATAGAATGATGAAGCAAGGTCTTTTAAAACTCTTGCATTCATTTAAGGGGGAGGGAATTGGGGAGGGAGATTGAATGTCACCAAGATAATTGACCAATAAAATGATTGAATATGAGTGCATTTCTCAGGGCGGTAAAATCTTAACAAATTTTGAATGGTCATGATCCAAAGGAAAATTGACTCAACTAAAATTGGGAAACCTGCTTTAGACACAATTACCACTGCTTCTGACTGCTCTTGAACATGATATTTAACCAGGGGTGTCTCTTGGGTGGTTTAGATGAGGCATCTTCAGAATAAATCCACAAATATTAATTTGAGAGCTTTTCTTGGGCTTTTTCAGTAACTTTTTGGATAAATATTCAAGCACAATTTGATAGAGATTCCCAAGAATTTGAAAGTAATTAAAGTGGAGGCCTAAGAGGGAGGTGTAACTTTACACAAACCCAAGGATATCCAAAAACAGCATTCAGGGCCAAATTTGGTTAATTTGGATGTTATCATAAATTTTGGCATGAACAATGCTCCCAGTACCTTTGTTAAATTTATTAATGAGGTGTTCAAAGAGAATATTGGGTAAATGTTATATTTTACCTTGATAACATAATCATCTACAGTTTCACTAGTAAACAACATTAGAAAGACATCAGCACAGTACTCACAACATTCCAAGATAATTGATTGATTGCCAAACCAGCCTAAACGTGATTTTTCTCCAAGTTATTCTTTCTAAGACAAATTAGCAACAAGAATGGAATAAAACCAGATTATGACAAGGTAAGAGTCATAAATGACATGCCAGCACCTCAGAAAAAGAGCAAACTATGTATCTTTCTGGGATGATTGTGTATGTCAGAAGATTCATCCCAGGATGGGAATTGTTGACCACCCTGTAATTCACAATCACTGACAATACAAACAAGTTTTTCTGAACACTACCACAAGAACAACATTTCTTTTGGGTAAAAGAATGTATAATTACAGAACCCATTAGCCAATATCCAATAGCAAAGAGATCAACAAACTGAAGACAGAAAAATCCAACTATGGAATTGGTGGAGTACTGAGGACACATAAAGCAGACAAAAATTTCCTCTCTGTTGTGTATGATTCAAGAAAATTTTCAGATGGTGAAAAAAGTAACTCATTCACAATAATAAATCAATAGCAACTGTCCATTGTCTAATGAAATGATGTTACTATCTGAAAGGTGCACAGATGAAAAAAGTGCTAATTAATCAAAAATAATTAGTAAGTTTCAAAAAACAACAGCACCTCTAAAAAAATACAAGCTGAATGAATGAACCTTATCCAAGGCAACTATCAGCATTTAAACTGTCTACATGTAACATCCTCCATGCCGATAATTCCCAAAAATTATTTTTGCATTTTTATTATATATTTATTGACTTTTTTACCTTAAATAATTGTTCCAGATTACAAGAGTTAAATTTGATTTAAATCTTCAAGTTTTAAGAGAAATTGTAAAAAATAAAGCCAAAATAAAATTTAAGACTGTTGACATGGAAGATGTTACATTTAGACAGTTTAAATGCTGACAATTGTCTTATCCAAAGGTATCTCATGATCCTCAATTACAAATCAGGCAAATAGTTACTTACAGCAGGCGCCCTATCAATGTTGTACTGTAAAAATTTAATCTACACCAATGATAAAGACCCTGTTTGGCCCATGTTAATAATAGGGAATCTCCTAAAAGGCTTTTCACTTGGTACTCTGATGTATTTCTACAATAAAGTTCTCAAGAACAAAAATTGGTTCAAAAGCTTTTATGATACTCTCTACTGTATACTTCCAAGTGAAGAAACTGTACCTTACGTCCTGTTATCATAAAATATTGACTTCATCCTTTGTTATCATAGAAACTTAGGATACATCCATAAAAGAAACCTACATGATTACCTCAAAACCTGTGATTGATGGCCAAATATTCTGGACAGCATTAAAGAGATCCTTGATTAATTTGAAGTGTGTGAGAAGTATGCTCACTCCAAGGTATCCCCAAATCTGTAATAATGGTGTCAATAATGCAATCATTCAAGGTATGAGCGCTAGACATTATGAGACCTATGCCAGAAGATAAAAAAAAGGAAAATTACATCATAACAGTCATTTATTATACAAAAAGATGACTAGTAAAACAAACTACAAAAGAACATAAGAGAAATATTGTAAGACAGTTCATGGGCAAAAAAATAAGTGTTGAGTTTGGGAAACAAGACTTCCTAATCACAGATTGAGAAACTAAACTCATCACTAATGACATCAATTTTTACTTCACTAAAAATGGCATCAAACACACTGTCAGCAGTTCTTATCACCCCCAGGAAAATGGTTGAGTTGAAAGACTAAATGGCTCATTAGTAGAAACATTGAGTAAACTGTCTGCCAACAGCCCAGACCTCTGGGCTGATATGCTATTAACAGCACTTATGGTATGTTGCACCTGTGTAAACCTTGATATGAGCAAAAGCTCATACAAAATTGTTGATGTACATAAGCCAACTATTTTTAGTATCACTCTGGGGCCACAACTACTCTTACCTAAAAGTGTGCCTGGAGACAATGACTCTACAGTATAACAAGCCAGGCAAGACCAAGAAGATAAAGAAAAAATTGGGCAGAAAGAGGAGCAATATCACTTTAAAAAATATTATAAGTAATAGATGAGATATGGGTCATAAATTACAACCTACACAAGTTGAAACCAGGACTAAGGGGGCCTGGTGTTTTCATGAAAGTCAAGACAAACAACACCTACCTTGTCAAAGAAATAGGTTTATGTACCAGATTGAAACTCATGTGCTGTTATTGACTTTGCCTGTGTAAAGCAAGACATACCCAACACAATTACTTATTACCTGTCTAAAATACCAAGCTGGATTAATACTAAGCACAGCACCAAGATAATCTCACAAATGTTCCAAAAGCTCTGTTTTTTAGCACTTCATGGGAAGATATCACAACATCTAGAATTACTCCCTCTTGGGGAATCATTTTCCCAAGGAGTGATTCAACTTTGAAATCATTAGTGGCACTCCTGCCACACTATCAAGTTGTAAAAAGATCAAACATTTCAAGCTCTAAGAGAAAAACTACCTGGACAAACCTCATGACATACATGAACAATATGTGGCTTATCATGATATTATATAATACCCTTCTTATATATCAAATAAAGTATCAAGATCTTATTGATTTTTTGATTATGTTGTAACTGTGCTGTTTTAGCAGAGTTACATGGGGAAAATATTTAGAAGATAGATAATAATCTTTATTGAGAGATAATGATTATATAGTTCATGTGAATCAAGAATAGTAGGAACAAGATTGGTGATCACACAGCTGGATGGAAGAAGGGGGTAGTTTGATCCTGATAATGAGTCAAGCGCCAAATTGAGGTATCCACCGTGAAGGATCATCATCTGTTCATGTTGATGGATTTGGTAATTTGAGTTGACTTCCTATTCTGGCTTTGGGTGACCAGATAATTGGATTGCGGGTCACAAACCCGCTTGGTTGGAACCTTGCTGGCGGGTCAAGCCTGCAGTTTTGACAATTAATATAATTCTCAGAAGTATATCATTGACAGCTATCTTGCATATAAACTGTCTGAATCTAAAAATAGGTACTATTACTCACTTAATTAATGTAAAAAGATATGCTGCTGTGTCACATGATGTTTTTTCTATAACCAGGCATCAATGAAGAGACCTTCTGGTACAGATCTCTCAAGAATCAAAGCCTGACCCCTTTGACTCAAACTCACAGTTTCAATATACTGGAGTAATAGGCCCTTGACAAAAGTATTTATATGATACTTTTATTTCTCTTCCATCTATATAATCACATTTCAGAGTTTTTTAAAGTACTCAAAGTATTGCTGAACATTAATTCTATATGCAGTATAGCAAGAGTTAATTGTCTAAGTTATTATCTCAGGTATTTCTGCAGAGTAATCAACCATACTTATAGGCTCCTGTGCAACTATAATCCAGCCACTGCATATCTCAGTGCAGTCATCACAGCATTAAAATGGGTAAATTAATTATATTTCTAGTTAGAGGGGTATCTCTTATTTATCACATTTTCCCCTGATAATAGTAAGTCAAAAACTAATCTTTAATAAGTAATAAATATATATAAGCAAGCCAGTCTGTCTGTAATGTCAGCTTGAGTGTAATCAAGTCATAAGGGATTGAATTGATTTAACTTCTTCATGCCATGTAAATTTAAAGTTGATGGCCAAGCCAAAAGCTTGATTTGGCTCATCCTTACATACAATCTTTTGCAAGCACCTTTGAAAGTGCAAAGATTGAATTTAATTGAGTGTGATGTCAAGTTTATACTTCTGGGAAGTATAATAAACGGAATAAGGGGAAGATTTAAGAAGAGAATGATACTTTATTAGGTATGAATATAGGATAATATATAGTATCATGGAAAACCACATACTGTCCATGTACGTCATGGAGGTCATGGGGATTATCTGAGTAATGTTTCTCTTAAGTCATAAGGCTTATTTAAGTTGTGTTCCACTTAGGATCTGGATTGTGTGATCCCTGTAATAGATGGTTGACTGATAAGAGTGCCGCCAACTTACTGGTTGGTTGATGAGCCATTTGGTGATTCATTTGGTGAACTACTTGGGGTATTAATTCCCCACAGAGGAAGTAATTGAAGATGTTGCAACAGTGGCATAAATTATACCAAAATGAGACTATAAGCCACTCATATTTTGATAAAATTATATTTAACTGCTTGATTTTTAAATTGTGGTTCAACTTTTGCAAAGTGGATTATTTTTATGGTTTATCCAACTCCATAATGTGTGTTTGAAATTGGAAAAGAAGCAACAGACTGTTTGAGAATAGAATTGGAATTTGGATTGATTTGCTATGCTTTTAGATAATTGGATGTTTAACCTCTATATTGAAAGTTTGACCTGCTTGAAAAAAGCTATCTGATTCAAATTAGGCTTATAAATATTAGTTCAAATAAGTAACAGTTAGCTTACATAGCTCAATTTTATTTATTTTGAAGTGAAATAATATAATATTACACTCATATGCATCAACTGATCAAAAGTGGTTGCAGCTTTTTTTGTAGTTAACCTTGCTTGACATTGCATCATGCTAATAAGGATGTCAGTGAAGTAACCCGGCAATAATATTAAGACTTAATAAAATAATGTTCATAAAATTTGGAGTATCTAGATTTTTTCAAATAATTTGATAAAAGTGGTGCTAATCATGATAGCTATAACTTCCCTAGATGTTGATATATATATAATTAAGTGCTAAAATTGTGCTCACATCATAATCAAAGGCATAGACTCAATCTGATCCATCTAAATTCATTCAAAGAACAAATAAAACTAAAAACAACATAACTCTGTGAATACTAAGCCAATCTTAATGTTCAATAGCTTATTTTAAAGCTATAAATATGTCAGGATTTCTGGATATTAACTAATTAACGGATTCAACAAAATTATGTGGGCCACAGGCTTGTGAAATCAATGATCAAATCATATCCTGGAATTAACAAAATTCCTATTCCCAATTAATGAGAAAAACATACATATATTGTACAATTAATTAGTCTACCTCAACAACCACCTCAAATATGCTTCTCATAATAATTACTATTCTAATCTTTAATTATATCCTAGAACAAGGGCCATCATATGGGCTATCATCTGAAACACTTCTAGAACAGTTCAGCATGAACTGGGCTGCCAGGCCAAACACTCTAAGATAAAAGGCTCTGAGCTTATTGTATTAGAGTAGCTCCAATTAAGTAAAACAATTATCTCTGTGAACTAGTAGCCAATCACTGGCTAGCTAGCCCTGGAAGTGTCTCAGGTAGACAGAAAAGATACCAATCTGTGAAAGATGTCAAGCAAGCTTCCATTAAAACCACCCCAACAAGGATAGGCCTGCTGCTGTGTTGCTCTAATGTTACTCCAGTCTCTTCTAGTGTTGTGAGCTAACTCAGATAAAACACAGATAGGCGGGCTGCCTTAGAGCCAGTCCACTAGAATAAAAGACTGATGATTCTGTATTAACTTGATGATTGATCCAAGTCCTATTTCCTTAATGTGATCCTCTCTTAGGCTTTATTAGTAGAGCAAAAGATGATACTGTTGGCATACAGTATAATTATCTATAGTAACATATAGAGACAACAACTATGAGCCTTTATCCAGAAGTAGGAAGAAACATCCCAAATCCTTTGGGCCTTGGGCCCTGTCAGACTTGCTACTTCTGATGACAACAAAATATTTTGGGCCAAAGGTTTCGCCAAAGTCACAGGTTCTCTGTACTTTCCTAATGTTAGAAGACTTAGAATATCATCTGGCAGATGACAAAATACCACAGTCCACAGATTTCTGACAAAATAGCTCTATAGTTTGATAAAATTTAGAAAGTCAAACATCAAAAAATTTAAATTATTATTTTGGCTTCGATAAACACAATAGTAATATTCAACTCATTTAGATTTCTATTTAATATTTATACTTGTGGCATGCAATTTTATTTTAAATAAATGAAATTCATATTAACTTTAAAAAATTAAATAAGACCCTTAAAAATTAGATAGATGCTAATCAATCCCAGCCTAAAAATCTAATTAAATATATTGAATTGACATATTAGATTCAATTTTATACCTGTCCTTGGGCAGGCCATCCACCTAGCATATATTATTGGTGGTATCACACAATTTCCTGAAGCTTGATTGGAGAATTAAAGTTGCATATCCATACTTTTTATAGCCATTTCATAATATTACCATAGGTATAGTATGTTTCTTGGGCTATTGTTATTTCCTTGAGCTTTCTAATATGTATGAGGTAGAAATATTATTTATTATAGAAGTTTCATAATTTCCTTTGATTATTGAGTGGTCCCATATTTAGTTTTATACAAGTATCATAACATATAACTTTAAACATAATTAATACTTAAAGTATTTTGTGCTATTTGTTGGCATTAAGATTGAGTACACAATATTATGATGTGTAACAAATCCAACACTGTGATATTGAACTTCAATTGATTATAATTTCACTTGATAAATTCCAGAGTGTTCAAAATACAATTAGATGCCTGAAATTAGTCAACTCAATCTTGGAGTGATTTACATCTAAAATACAAGTTGGTTCTGAAAGGATCACAAGAGTTGTGATAGGTTGTTGTTACAGCTAGATAAATGATCAGGTCATTGTAAGTTTCTGTCTAATGATGTTTAAATTACATGGGTTTATGTCTTTTAAGACAAGAGATCATATGAGCTTGGCTTAACTTTAAGATATACTAAGATCTGGATTTGTGGAAGAAAAATTGAAGTATTGTTTTAACTAAAATTTTATTTTATAAGGGAGAGGTTTGTGATACTTTAGTGAGCAATACATGAAAACTATAAATAAAGGAAACTTTACAACCTATTGATGCAGGAGATTCCAATTATTTGGAGCTGGTGTATTTGGTGACAGCCTTAGTGCCTTCAGAGACAGCATGCTTGGCAAGTTCTCCAGGAAGGATAAGACGGACGGAGGTTTGGATCTCGCGAGAAGAGATGGTGGAGCGCTTGTTATAAGCAGCAAGCTTGGAAGCCTCGCCAGCAATGCGCTCGAAAATGTCAGAGACAAATGAGTTCAGGATGGACATGGCCTTGGAGGAGATGCCAGTCTCTCCATGAACCTGCTTTAAGACACGGTAAATGTAGATGGAGAAGGTTTCAGCACGCTTGGAAGAACGCTTCTTGCCAGCGACAGCACCAACTTTCTTGGTGACCTTCTCAGAGGCAGCAGGGGTGGAGGGAACAGATTTGCTGGTGGTCTTGGGAGGCATTTTACTAAACTAATGATGAGCGTATGAGCTGGATTGGCCAGTATTTAAGCACCTTCGCTCTAGACATCATCATTTCTATATTATATCCACTACATTTAATTTAGATTGAGAATTCAACTTGCTCCAGTTTCAATCCAACGGCATTCGACTCAATTTTGAAGGATTTAAGCCGTACTAAGTCCTTTCAATAACGGAACAGCATTTTATTGGCTGGTAAAAGTGAAATCGAAATTTGATTTCAAGATCCATTACAGTCCAAATTTTATGCTTTTGATTACATTCTCGATCCACTATTTTCATTGGCTCCTCTTGAATCGATCATTAAAATATCACATCATAACACATATACTTTACCAATTTAGCTTCAAAATAAGATTCATTTGTAAGCATTAAAAGCTTGGTTATCAAATCTCAAGCAACTAGATTTTATCAAATAAAGTTGCAAGAGGTACCCAGTGATGTGAATATTTACAAAGACATAAGTGGTAAACCAGTGGAAAGTTATAACCAAATAATTTATATTGGGTAACGGAAGCAAATCATGTAAACTTCAACGTTAAAAATAAATTTAGCAGGATGTGAAAAATATGCATATAATTCAAACATACTATGCAAGAAATAGCAATAATTACCTGGTCATGAAAAATATCACATGCAAGATCAATATCGATAAATTAAATAACTGAGTCTTATTGATTTATATTAGAAAGCCTTCTGGTTGGGAATTATCATCATGTAAGTGTACAATAATAAATCGAAGTCAGCTGAATATGTGTAAATAGTGTACAGTAATTTTTTAAGCTATGACGACAACCGAAAATACCTCAGATTTAAACAAAATCCAACTATCAGGTTAAAATATACACTCTGTTAACAGGGTTCATTGGCGTTAATGGGTGAAATGAGTCAACACAGCAAAGAAGTACTCACACACAAAGCAAAACTATTCAAAATACAATCCGAAATACATTGATTCACAAACAAAATGGCGTGAGTTGACTTTTGGTGTACCTATGTTTACTATGTGAATCAGTGACAAAATACACCCAAGCAAGGTGAGTCAAAACTCAATCCAAAAACCAAACACAATAGCAACTCACTATGTAAACAAAATCACTCAGTGTGTGCAATAGATTGTAATCAAGAATGATACCAAGCTATCCAAAATAAGACACAAGATCTGAAGCATAAATTTTAAAAATATTGTATTGGGTGCTTAATTTGGCGTAAAATCTGGGAAAATGGGTGGAAATTATTTTGGGTATTCTAAAATGGGCGTTGTAAAACCAGAAACAACTAATTAAGAAATAAAAATCTATAATTGGGATATTAGGTGGGAAAAAATATTAAATATCCATATTCAGATAAATGTCAGGATACTAAGAGTACCACAGAGCTCCAGCAGGTGAGGGAGGAGTCAAAGCAGGTACTGGCATGGTCTACCAGATGATGGTACCTAACTTTACCAGATAGGAAAGGGCCTTCCCAGCCACAGCCCAAGGCCCAACTGCTGGCAAGGCAGAGTCAATCAATCTTGTGGGTGCCAGGTAAAACACTCCCAGGAATTGACTACTCTGGCCAGTGACATCAGAGGTGGGTATGGTTGAGATGGTTGGTTTGGGTGTCAGGGGTGGTTTCATGGGGACCAGGTAGGCAGCAGGATTGTTGTACTTCCCATTGAAGATCAAAGGGTAGATGGTAATTGCTTTGCCATCACAGACAATTTGGTAGAGTTTCTTGGGGGTGTTTGGGCAGGTGTACCACTGTAAGTCTTTCAAGGTCCAGGGTTTATGGTCAGGATTTGGGGGATACTCAGTGAAATGCACAGGGCCAAATGGTGTGTTGGGTGGACAGTAGTAGTCAAAGGCTTTGGTTTTGTCAACTGGAGTCTGGCTATCTATCCCAGTGGGCAGGTACTGACTCTTGGGTGTATGCAGATGAAAGAGTATCAAAAACATGTATGGAAACAGATTGATGAACCAAAGGTTAATAACAACTTTATTTGGTAAGGATGACAATACAGAACTTTTTCAAGTGCTTCTGGTTTATATACTTACTCACATGCAGGTGTCTCTGGGTATTCTTCTGGTGCTATCTGTGTGACAAGGCTTGGCATCTCAGGTTATGCTGTTTGGTTGACTGCTTCATGGTCATTTTTGGGGTTTTCAGGAACAGTTTTTTGGCTTTTGGGTGGTTCATCTTGGCTTAGCTAGCCATTGGTTCCGGCAGGATTGACTTCTGGGGTTATGGGTTTTTTTCTAATTTGATCACCATTTTTGGACTGGCTTGACTGGCTTTCCTGAGCCCAAGAAACTTAATTAAAAAAGGGGTCCCCAATTGAGGACCCTAAATTACTTAATGGGGGTGGACTTGATCTGGGTTTACTGGACAGCTAAAAATAGCCTGCTCAGGCCCAGCCAAACCCATCAAGGCTTGGTTGTAGCTTTTGGGCCCAGAACAGGCCCCTCAGCTGCCACCAGGATGGAAATGATTCCTGCATCTGGATTTTCTTTGAAAAGCAAAAATCCAGGTGTGGGTAAATCTCTCCCGCCTGCTAGCCCTGTC
Source organism: Entomophthora muscae (assembly GCA_014839935.2). Taxonomy (NCBI): domain Eukaryota; kingdom Fungi; phylum Entomophthoromycota; class Entomophthoromycetes; order Entomophthorales; family Entomophthoraceae; genus Entomophthora; species Entomophthora muscae. The sequence goes on along the minus strand of QTSX02005072.1, from coordinate 75,261 downwards.
TGGTGGCTATGAGCGGGTTCAATTCCCGCCTGAGGCCTCAAATATGCTACTTTTGTAACACTATCCCCTTATAAACCGGACTTGACTTTCTTCTTCTCCCAATATTGGCAGACAGCATCAGCTGTGTTGATAAGATTGTCAGCTGGTTCCCAGGTGCTTTCCTCGGGTGGGTATCCTAGCCATTTGATGTAGTACTGTGGCTTATAGTAGTGAGTATGGTTGCTGTGTATATACTCTACTTTGTGTTCAGGGGATCTCTCTACCAGGATGGGTGGAGGGGCAGTCTTTGGTTTCTGGTGGGGTAGAGAAGTTCCGTCCTTTTTGAACAGCAAGGATTGGTGGAGTACATCATGTATTTTCCAGGTGTCAGGTAGCTTCAGATGGTAAGCTACTTTGCCTACTTGGGCCGTGATCTGGTAGGGACCGCTTTTTTTATGAGCTAACTTTCGGCATGGGACATTTAGGGGTATGTTCCTTGTCTCTAGATAGACCTTGTCCCCGATCTCTAGTGGCTTTCCAGGGGTGTGTTTTCTATCAGCAAAGGCTTTGTAAGTCTGTACTGCACGGGTTAGGTTTTGGGAGCAGGTTATCTGGGTTTTGTGAAAGTTTTATACAGGTTCTACCTGCTTTGTTAGACTCCTGGTTTCCAATCTTGGGGTCCCAAGTGGGGTCAAATCTGTAATTGAATTTGAAGGAAGATATCCCGGTGGACATGTGATCTTTGCTATTGTACGCATATTGGGCTGTGGATAATTGGTCTGCCCAGTTGTCTTGATCAGCTTTTGCTTAGCATTGTAGGTACTGTTCCAGAATATGGTTTACCCGTTTGGTTTGGCTGTTGGTCTGGGGGTGATACAAAGTGGACACATCTTTTGATTCCTAGGTCTTTCATCACTTGCGCCCAATAATGAGATGTGAACTGTGGTCCTTGGTCTGTCACTATTTCTTCTGGGGTTCTGTTTTGGGTGAGTATTTGGTCATGAAAGTGTCAGACAGTTTCAGCGGTAGTGAAATGGTAGTGGTGAGGACAAAGTAGGCCATTTTGGTGAAACAGTCAACCATTACTAGAATTGTGTTGTAGTATTTAGAGGGTGGGAGTTCAACTATTTAATCCATGGATACCAATTTTCAGGGGCCTGAAGGGATGTCTAGGGGGCAGATGAGGACTTCTGGCTTGGAGCGTCTTGTTTTGATGTTCCTGTGTTGCAACTGAACCAATGTGGCTTCAGTATTTGGAATTGGAGAAGACAGCAGTCCAATAGAAAGGACAGAATAATAAGAATAAGATATCGTTTATTGTAGAATATTGTGATTAATATACTATATGGGGAAAGCCACAAGGCCACAAGGGGGTGGCATAGTGAGAAGTTCCATGTAAGGTTTGAAGCCAAGGAATAACTTGTGCAGGAATCAGCAAGTCAAATTGGCAGCGCTCCTGATTAGGATGAAGTACCTGCCATTCAATATTGCCATCAGATTAACCCATAACATTAGATATGTCAAGAGGCGGCTCATCAAGCGCCCCCTGTGTATTGTAAGATACATTAGCAGGCAAGTCTGGCAACTTGGTTGCAACACCCCCTTGTCCCCTGCTTGTTGTCAGACACCAGGACTGGAGTCTGCGGAAGGTCTGGGAAGGTCTGCACAAACAACCTTTGTGTGAAGATGGTGCGGCAGGGGTGCAAGCGGTCATGGTGAAGCGTTTTGGTGTTCTCTTGGGCATCCTCAAGTTGGTAGGTGTGATTGTCATAGACTGCCGCTATCTTGAAGGGCCCTAGGTGATTGGGTTCCAACTTGGCGGAATTGGGATTGAGGGTGTAGATGGGGTCACCTACGGTGTACCTAGCTTTGAGGTGCTTTGTCCCTCCTGCAATCTGCTTGTGTTCAATTTCCTGGGCCTTGGCATGCCATTGATCCAGGGATGAGGTTGTTGTTAGGGGGAGGCTTGTTGGGGACCTTGGACCGTAGTTTTCCCTAGTAAAAAACCTGTCAGACTGTCGGGTGTCCCAAAGGCCAGGGTGCTGGGGCTGAATCCTGTGCCCCTGTTGATCCTTGCTCAAAGGATGAGTAGAGCGGTGGGCGGATGTTCAGTCCACGCAGTGTTGGGGTGCTCTTGTGAGAGCTTGGCAATCAGTTGAACCAGTGAGCCATTTAACCGTTCCACGTGTCCATTGGCTTGAGGATGATAGGGTGTTGTAACTATACGTTGGAGTGTGTTCTTGGCGCAGTATGCTTTCATGACATGCCCAACTAGTTTGGGATTGCCATCTGTGATGAGACGTTTTGGTCGCCCAAAGCGGGCCACAATTTCTTTGCCAATAAAGTGGGTAATGGTGGTGGTGGTGTGATTGGTTGTTGCCCAGGCCACTGGCCAATAAGTGAATTAGTTGATGGCAGTGATAATGTATTTCTTTCCCAGTCTGTCTTCAGGGAGTGGCCCCACAATATTGAGGGCCCACTGCTACGAGGGTTCCATGGCCTCAATGGGCAGGACAGACTTGGGGGTGCAGGTTTGGACGTGTTCTTTTTGCACAACACACACGTATCAAGGAGGTCCAAGATGTCTTGACGCATGCACGGCCACCAAACCTTATGTTTTATGATCTCAAAGAGGTTACGCCCTCTGATGTGACCCAGGGTTTGGTGGTAGTGCAGTATTGTGTCCCCTTGTTGCGTGGTGGGAATGTAAGGCGTCTTCTCACCTGTCTCTGCCCAGCGGCAGACGTTACCAGCATTGGTGGTGAACTGACTTTTGTTGTCCTTCAACTTGGAGATAGTGACTGAGTTAAGGCCCTTGTAGCAGGTTGCCTCAGAGCAGAGGTAGAGCATGGGCCAATCTGGATCCAAACCATTGTCCCCAGTGATGAACACTACATAGAGTTGCAAAAGAGCGCCAGCCATGGCAAGTTCCTTCCCAGGTTTGTACTCAATGCGTAACTGGTAAGGGGATAGGCGCTCCACCCATCCTGCTTGGTGGCGTGTCAGGTGAGACTGCGTGTTAAAGTACTGGAGTGACTTGTGGTCCGTCAGAACGCAGGGTGGGAAGGTAGCACCTTCCAGGTAACAGCGCCACTTCTCAATGCAGTGTACAATGGTTGCCAATTATTTATCATGGATGGGATAGTGTTGTTCTGAGTCAGTAAGTTTCCTGGACTCATAGGCCACAGGGAGAAAGACACCATTGTCAGTTTCTACCTGTAGCACGCCCCCTATGGCCCTGTAAGAGGCATTGGTCTCTAGTTTGTACTGTCAGTTTTGATTGGGGAACTGTAGGACTGATGCGGTTGTGAGCCTTTGCTTCAACGTCTCAAAGGCTTGATCTCTGACAGGGGTCCAATGGAAGCGCTGCTTGGTATTAAGGAGCTCAGTGAGAGGTGCAATTAGCTCTCTGCAATTGGGGATGAACTTGCACACATAGGTAACCATGTCCAAGAAGGTACACACCTGGCCCACATCAGTGGGAGGTGGCATGTTGATGATTGCCTTGATTTTGGCAGGGTTGGGCTTTATCCCTTGAGCAGAGATGGTGTGCCCAAGGAATAACAGCTCTGACTTGAGGAACTCACATTTGGAGGGTTTAGCTTTTAGCTGGGTTTTCCAAAGGGCGTCAAGGACAGCACGGAGGTGTTGGAGATGTGTGGTCTGATCTTGACTGAAGACAATAATGTTGTCAAGGTACACCACCATGCACTTCCCAATCAGTTCCTCAAAGGCTTTGTTCATCAACATGGCAAAGGTGGAGGGAGTGTTGGTAATTCCAAAGTTCATGACACAACACTCAAACAACCCGTAGCGCGTACGGAAGACAGTTTTTGCCTCACCCCCTAGTGCAATGCGGACCTGATTGTATCCTGCAGTGAGATTGATCTTGCTAAAGATCTTTGCACCTGCAAGTGTATCAAACAGGTTGTCAATCAGCGGCAAGGGGTACTTGTTCTTAACCGTCACCTCGTTTAAGGCACGGTAGTCTGTGACCAGGCAAAGAGATCCATCCTTCTTAGCTACAAAGAAGACAGCCGCCCCGTATGGAGAGAGCAAGGGGCAAATGAAGCCCTTATCAAGCGCATCCACAAGGTGCTGGCAGAGGGTTTCATCTTCCTTTGGTGTGAGACAGTATAATGGTTGTGCCTTGGTTAACAATCCTTGAAGTTGTACAGCGTGCTGGATCTTCCAGGGCAGAGGTAGTTGTTCAAGTGTCTCACTGAATACATCCTTGTACTCCTTGAGGAGTGCCGCAAGCGCTGGTGATGGTGAAGATGTCAAGGGAGGGACCACTGGTGGTTCAGCACAGATAACTTTGACTGAGCATTGGTTGAAATCTAGTTTCCTTCCTTGAAATCATATGAGCCTGTCTCTGTTATCCTGACAAAAACAGTATCATGGAGTAACTTGCTCATTTCCACAGGGTAAATCTGGAATCCCGCCCCATTTCTGTTGAGGGTGATGACAGAGGTATCCCAATCAATGTAGGGGCAGTTGTGTCAAAGCCAGTTGAGACCAGCAATCACATTGTGGATGAGCCCTGCCATGATTGGTCCAGAGAGCTTAACCTGGTAGTTCCCCATTCTCACAGAGAAGGGTACCGTCTTGTGGGTGATGGCCACTCTGCGGGAGTCAGCTACCTGTACGGCTTTGAATCTTCTGGGCACTTGGTCTAATTGTTGAGAGTTGTCAAACGCCTGGTCCACCATAGTGTGGTCGGCCCTGGTATCTACCAGTAACTTGTGGGTGTTCCCACAGAAACAGAAGGGATAGGACAAGTGTGTTACTTTATTTGAGGAGTGGCTTGCTTGTAATATGGGGTTGTCACTGTGGACTTGAAAGACGTCCAGGGTTTCAACTTTGTGAATGTTGTAGTCACAGGGATTTTTTGCGAGCAGGGATTGAGAGGATGAGTCAGGAGGGGTTGAAAAGCCTCTTGTCATTACAACCCCCAGGCTTTTCCCAGGTCCTCAATCTGCGCTAGCTGAAGCTCCCCCCTTGCGGGGGCGTTTGGCCCCATTATCCCACTGATGTGGTTGGCGGCGGCCTACTTGACTATGGCCATTGCCTGATGTTGTACGTGGTTGAGGTGGAGTGTTGCTGGTACAGCAGAAGCCCATTGAGGCCTGGTTGTTAGCCTCCACAATGGCTTTATAGCAGTCATCAATGGAGGTACAGCAACCTACAGAGACCCACTTGCAGATATGGGGTTTTAACCCATTGACAATCAGAGTGAGTAGCATTGTGTTTCTGTCAGTCACGGCTTCTGGGGAGGCAGCAAGGGCTTGTTGCCAGGCGGCAAGGTACTCAGGGACAAAACCAGTTTTCTTGATTGCTAGGAGAGAAGTTCCTATGACAATGGGAGAGAAGGTTTCACTATATTGGGACTTGGCAGCGTCTCAAAAGGTTGCCCAGGTGACATCAAACTCCTGGCTGGCCCAGTTGGTGAAACACACAGCGGAGGGCCCCGTAAGGTGGCCAGATGCGGTGGCAACCCACATGGACTCAGGAACCTGACAGATACGGAGGCGCGTTTTGATGGACTGAAGCCAACTGGCAATGTCAGCTCCTTTGACACCACCAGTGAAGGACTCTAGTTGGAGGTTGAGCATACATTGCAACAGATCTAACTGTGGCGGGGTGACGCTAGTGTCACGCTGCCCAAGGCAGAGCCAATTGTATACACTGGTAAGAACTAGCTGATCTTGATAGATGACATAACCTTTGGGAATGTTCCCCTTGGGGATTGGAAGGAACATCTCTTGTTGTGGAGTAGCCATGCGGCCCGTACTCCGTCCTTTCTTGGGGGGAATTTTGTTTTTGAAATAGGTCAGAACCTACTTCTGCTACCACTGTTGCAACTGAACCAATAAGGATTCAGTATTTGGAATTGGGGAAGACAACAGTCCAATAGGAAATGACAGAATAATAAGAATAAGTTATTGTTTATTTTAGAATATTGTGATTAATATACTATATGGGGAAAGCCACAAGGCCACAAGGGGGTGGCATAGTGGGAAGTTCCATGTAAGGTTCAAAGCCAAGGAATAACTTGTGCGGGAATCAGCAAGTCAAATTGGCAGCGCTCCTAATTAGGATGAAGTACCTGCCATTTGATATTGCCATCAGGTTAGCCCATAATGTTAGATACGTCAAGGGGCGGCTCATTGAGCGCCCCCTGTGTATTGTAAGATACATTAGCAGGCAAGTCTGGCAACTCAGTTGCAACACCTGCATGTCTCACAGCCCTCAATGTAGTTGATAACATCTGTCTATCTTGGGCCACATGTAATTCCTTTTGATGCTTTGATGGGTTTTGTGGCGGCCCAGGTGGCTGGCTAGTTCTGAGTTGTGATAGTCCTTTAATACAGAAATATGAGATAATCCTTCTGGTACATAGATTCTTCCTCAGAACAGTAGGGTGGTCTCTTTTAGTGAGTAACCTCTTTTTTATAGGGGGCTGTCTAGTTGTGTTGAGAGTTCTGAAACCATGGTCTTGGCAGCAGGGTCCTTTGCCTGGGCTTCTAATACATCCAATTTCTTAGCAACAATTTTCTGGTAGTTTTGCTGTATTCTTCAACTGGTTGTATCTAACAGGGTATGGGTGTTGTGATCTCTCAACTTGGTGAAGGACAGGATCAGGTCAGCTCTTTTACTTAGGGCATCTGGGACAGTGTTTACTTTGCTGGGTTTATAGTCAATTTCTAGTATGTAGTCTGCCAGTTCTAGGGCCCATCTTGCTTGTTGTTGGTTAAGCTGATGTGGTTTGAAGAAGTAAATCAAGTTTTTGTGATCTTTTAGGACCTTTACTGGGTGCTCAGCGCTGCATAGGTATCTGCGCCCATGTTTCAGGGTCTTCATTATAGCTAGCATTTTTTTATCATATATAGGATAATTTCCTTCAGCAGGGATCATCTTTTTGGAGTAATATGTAACAGGATGTAGCATACTGTAAATTCAGAACCTAAACATAAAAATGCAGGATTGTCAAATCCTTGGTCCAAATTTCAAATCACTTTTTTGGGCAACTCAGCTGAGTGAAAAAATAAAATATTTAATAAAATCAACCATTTATTTTGACTTTTTTTGATTTATTTAAATTGGCAAATTTCAAATCTCTTGAGCAGATAACTCAACTAACAAAAGACAAAACTCAAAAACAAATGCGGGATACTTGAATCAGAAATGTGAAATTCTTATGTACAATTTGAGATTTCCTGTATGTCTAACAAATCATAGACATCATGTAAAAATTAACAATTCTGAAATTTCAGGATTGTCAAATCCAAGAACCAAGTTTCAAATCATAATTGCGGTGAATTTTGAATAAATATAATTTATGGGTGTCTCAAAAAGGATGTTAAAGGATCTAGAGTGGATTTTTGCTGGTTCTTTTAGGAATCACAGGCATTCTCAAAAATCACCCTATTCCAGTTTAGGACGGCCAAAATTTATATTGTAATGATCACCAACTTACCATATATAACAATAAAATTGACTAAAATATACATTCCTCTTCTTGAGTTTAAAATTTTTTAATAAAAATTTATTATGTCTTCTTTCAACAACAACCAAGTCAACAAGCTGTTCCCTGGCCTTGACAAAATTATGCAGGGCTACACTGGGTCTCTTAACAGTGAAGCCTCTGTCTATGGCCACTCCCAGCCCACAGGCCCCTCTGCAAGCCACACCCATGAGTCTGTTCTTTCTCCTGCATCCTCAAGCATGGCCCTGTTTGCCCATTACGCACAGGCAGCTGCTAACCCAAATCATACAGCAACACTAGCATCCAGGATTGACCAAGTGAGTCATGGGGTCACCAATAGAAGCCAGAATCCAGAAACAGCCAATCAGATGGCACTGTCTGGTTCTCAAGGCAGACACACCCCACCTCCAGCCAATCAGCCTGCAAGACAAAGAAGAAAATTAATCACTCTGGAGATTGTTCTTGAAATGGTTGAAAAGCAAGGGATGCTTATGTCTATTGGGAAAATTGCAGCCGCAATGGGTTTTGAAAAGTCCACTGTGGCTGCAACCCTGCAAGCCCACGCCAACTGTGGCTCCCTACCAAGAAGACCCCAACTGGTGCCCATACTTTGACCAAAGGTGGCACAGCCCATCCCCTTATGATGGCCATTATAAAACGTTATCTGTGGATGCCCCTGGTCCAGGTACGTTTCCAGCTGGAACTCCATAACATATTCACCAATAAGAGAACAGTGAATTTGTGAATGCAGGGAGTTATGGTTGCTGCCAAAATCCTATCCAATCAGGTTCTTGGTGGCCCCAGTTTGATGAATACCAACCCATACAATTCAACCATCATCAATTTTATTAAAGGGAGGGCAATGAGGGCCTGTAATGACATCATCTTTTTATCATTAAATAAGATCTCTGCAAGTATCCAAGACTATGAAGAGAAGCGTATCCAGTCTAATGTGTACAAGCGCGGCCCAATCTTGTATTGTTTTATTGGGGTTTTATTGGCAGTTTCCCCATTGGGCGTCAATTATTACTTGGTAATATCAAACACCACAGATAAGTATGCCTACCAGACGGAGCTCAAGGCCATGCTGGAGGAGTGGTCCACACAAAATGCTGTGTACACAGTTGTACTGAGTGCTGAGATGGAGCAGCAGGAATGGGCAACCCAAGAAATCAGGGCTGTGGGGCATACCTGTTGGTCCTACCCCACCAACCACACTGACATGCATATTGCAGATGTATGTCTCTACAATTTTGGTTCCGCCCTCAGGCACTTAAAGCCTGCCACCTACAACAAACTATGCACCCAAATTGATAAGGGTTATGAGCTTTTCTCTTCTGTGTCCGTCCAGGACTTATTTGATCTCAACATCTTCTATGAAAGTGATAGCAATAAGTCCAGAAAGAACTTCTGCATTCCCCCACACTCATCCATTCAGCTTGTTAAGCTTGCATATGTGAAAGAAGAAGAATTCAAGCAATTGAAGCAAACCACTCTTGCTGCCCCTTCCCAGTCAACAAACCCTGCCTCCCCAACCCCCATCAAGCCACCCGCCTTCCAACCCTGACTCTCAAGCTACTACCAATCCCCCTAACTATCTCTGATACCGGTTCTTTCACAGGTGCAGATGAAGGCAATGTTCATTCTGCCCATTCCCTCCCCTTCCCGTCCTTTGATTAGTAAATAAATCTTTTCTTTGTGACAACTATTAAAATTAGTATCTCTCTTTTAATTCATAATTAATAATACTTTCTTTTTACATTATAAAAATTTCATATAATTAATACAATTTTTTACATTTTACAAATAGCTTAAAATTATGATCATACATATTTTTCATCATCATTACTAAATTAAAGACAGTAAACGCAAATATTGCATTAGAATATTGCAATTAGACGTCAACTCTTGATATTTTGATATTATGTGCATAACTCAATGCATTTTTTAATAAAATCCATTGTAAACTTGGCCTTTTCCATTATAATTTAATGAAATAGACTGTGTTTATATTAGAGAACCATTAACACTTAGTACAAATATTGATACATAGTGCATTTTACAGCCTGTATATTTACCTATTGATAATAATTCTATAAACTTTTTAGTTGGATTTTGAAAGGTAACAATAATGTAATGTGTTAATAAATAACTGTTTATTGTCATTAATTGGCTGATTTTCTTTGCTGTGGTGATTGTCCATTTTCTGATATTTACGCACTAGTATCCAATTGGTTGGTTTCAAGATTTTTGGATCTTGAGTAAGAAGAGATATAGTTTTTATTATTTATATTATGCATGTTGAGATAGATGAATCTGTAAGAAGACAGATGCTCTTCCAATTAGTGTGGATGGGTGGTGCAGCAGGCTGTGTTCCGTTGCTGCTTGAGCCAAGTAATGGGAAAGTCCTGTGGTCCTTTGGAGACGTGACACCGTCTATGGTGGTTTGGCAGGATTTTGAAAGTATCAATACGTTGCTCTTATTGTACTTGACACTACTACTATTTGGACTAGTAGTAATGTTGATGGATATTAAATTGTCTGTGTTCCAAGTGATCTTGGAAGGACTCTTTATAGTTGAAAGCTAGCGGCCAAACTGGCGTCTAGCTGCAGACAACTCTTACTAGCTAGTCTATCATCCCCAAGCTACTAGTTTCACCCCCAGAGTTGGATCCCACTCCTGAATAAGGTTTTGAGATGAGGTAATATTCTAGGCTGCTGATTTCTCCTCTTCAGCCTAGATATACCTTGACTTAGTTGCAGCCAACTAAGTTGACATCCATTTTGGCCAGCCTGGCCTTGCGCTCAGTATAATGTGCAAAATTTGCACAGGCAGACCTCTGTCTCACTTCATGGTGAAACAGGATGTTGTAATTCCCCGTTGTATTCTTTGGGTTGGGTTTGCATCTTAATTTGGGTTCTGGAATGCCTAAGATCTAATTATAGAAGCTTCTGGGTTGCCCTGTGACCTGAGACCTGGAATGTCTCAGGTGTCTTCTTGATTGTAAACTATATCAGTATTGTTATAGGTTCTCTGTATTTCAGAATAGCTGTTTCAGTTTGGCTGTGTCCTGTCTAGTGTCAACCCACAGCTTGAATGATAGGGATATGGATCAGTCAATCCTAATAGATCAGGATTTCCTGACAGTTGGTTTCACATCCAATTGCACAAGCAATAGGAAATCAAGCCGCCACCCCAACCACATCCAGTCTTGGGGTGGCGGCTTGTTTTTCTATTGCCTGTGCAATTGGATGTGAAACCAACTGATTGGATACTAGTGCGTAAATATCAGAAAATGGACAATCACCACAGCAAAGAAAATCAGCCAATTAATGACAATAAACAGTTATTTATTAACACATTACATTATTGTTACTTTGCAAAATCCAACTAAAAAGTTTATAGAATTATTATCAATAGGTAAATATACAGGCTTTAAAATGCACTATGTATCAATATTTGTACTAAGCGTTAATGGCTCTCTAATATAAACACAGTCCATTTCATTAAATTATAATGGAAAAGGCCAAGTTTACAATGAATTTTATTAAACAAAATGCATTGAGTTATGCACATAATATCAAAATATCAAGAGTTGATATCTAATTGCAATATTCTAATGCAATATTTGCGTTTATTGTCTTTAATTTAGTAATGATGATGAAAAATAATCACACATTGAAGGTAGTACTATAAAAACCAGTTTATGATATAATTCAAACAAAATCTCAAATATCTATAACTTAATAAACAAATTAGAGTCAGCCCTCCAAAAGGTTGTTGAGCTTGAATACAACATAAGAGAAATTGTGGTAAATCAACTGGGAAATGAGGGAAGAGCCTTGGTCCAGAAAAATGAAACTGAAAAAAATAGCCTGGGAACAATGGTCAACAAAGAACACAAAGAAATATTTTTAAATCTTCAAAAGGAAATACTCAAGTGTTTATATTTCAAAAGTGAAAGTTACAACTTGTGGGAATTTGCAAAAACCAATAGAAAGAATACTCAAAAAATCAAACTAATTGAAGGAAATGAAATCCCACATGAAATAAACACAAATGAAGAGGAAACCAACCAAATGGAAACAGACAAAAACAAAACTCAGTCAAGAAGCAGGAGCGCTTCAAGAAATAAAGAAAATTTATCAAATGAAAACCAAGAAAAAACACAAGTTACAAGAAAGATAAGAAAAATTAAGCCCAGAAAAACAAATGAAGAGCAGCCAACTCTCATGAAGTTTGCTGAGGTGGCGCCTGTGGCTGAGAGGCCGCAGGGGAAACAATTAGTAAGTCTTTTTATGTTTTATTTATATTTATTTTAGTCATCACCAGGAACGGGGACAGGGTTGCAGAAGTGGCGGCTTTTACGCTGAGTTGGTTCTACGGGGGTTACCAGTCACTGGTAGCCCCTGTAAAAAAATAAATAAATAAAATAATTCAACATAATATGAATAATTTTTCAAATATCAAAGCTAAAGATAGGGAATATTTACCACCCACAGGGTGCTCGCCGTGGATTAGGGAAGCATACAAAATAGGAGCAAATATCAACTTCAAAGAAATGAATGAAATTTGTGGGGATGTCAAGCTAAACTTTGATGAATATATATGAAAGCATTCAAAGATTCCCATTTGCAAACATCAATGAATATGAAAAAACCTAGTCAAAACTAACTTTTCAAATAAGATCTGAATATTTAAAAACTGAAATTTTTAATGAAGTATTCAAGGCATTGTCAAAAAAAGTTGGGGACACAGTCCTTGTGAACACATTTAAACCTTTATTAATTTTGTTTGCCAAGGCATGGGAGGCTGATACAAGTCAGGCGCCCCCTGGAATCCACTTCAAATTCAATCAAACTTTCTATATCAATATATTAGTTCAAGTATTCAAAAAATTGTGCATCTTCTTGGAAAAATACACCTTGCAAAGAATTCACTTAGCGGTATACCTGGGAATCCTCCTTCACTGCATATTAAAAACCAACATCAAAAAGTTAGAGGATGTACCTATTCAAATAGACATATGCCACTTAGCACTCAAACGCCAGAAGACACCACAGGGTTATAGGACAGTTGAGCACGTCCTGTATGACTCCTTTGCATTGGCAACGTTGTATGGGTACTATGTGCCCCCTAAAAAAACCTATTAATTGATTTGCTCACCTGGCTTCCTTTTATCAAACATTCAACAACCACCAGTGTACAGGACGCCACCCCTCTAGCAACTGCATCCAGGGTTGTTCACCACATACAGAAGAGTATGTGGATCCAATTGGACACTCTAGCCAAAAATTTAATTTTGGGGTATAATTCCCCGGAATAATTGCATTCCCTTTTGCAATTAGCATCCCCTCAATAAATATTTTTCCCTTGCAACTTAAATTTATTTTATTTTAAAATTTTAGATTTTAATACTAAAATTTTAATATTGAAATATGTAATATTAAAATTTTAATAATACATATTTCAATATTAAATTTTTTAATATATAATATTTCAATATTGAATATATCACAATTAAATAAACATATTTAAATTTTTAAAATTTAAACTTTTTTAGTTAAATTTTAAGATTTATAATTAGTTTTACTTTTAATATTTTAATTTTATTTTAAATTTTAGCAGGTAAATTATAATATTAATATATCTAAATATATTACAAGACATTAGTTACAGTTGCAACCACATCAAATAATAAAAATAAGTTAAAAATGGTTTTATTTACTAGCTTGTTGAGCACGGGTTCATTTATTACATATACAAACAACAAGAATTGAATTTATCTGCATCATGTGGCCCGCTCCACTTATATTCTAAACAAGTGATTGTTTAGAACTTGAATTACCTTTCCCTCATAATATAGTTTGATAAATATATTTGATATGCTTTACCCAGGTTATGAGTACTAATTAGTAAGAGATACATGAAAATCATTGGTTTCCATGTTGTGTGGCTATAGTGGCACTGAAATAACAAGGATCATATGATGACACGCAAGGTCCAATTTGTGGCGTAAAAAAGCCAAAGTACCATCATCAATTAACAATTATTTAAATAAAATTGACCTATTTCTATCTTTTTAATTTATTTGTTTGTTAGCTCAACAGTCAATACAATATTCAGTGCATTATAATAAAAATATGTGTCCTCATATCTAGTATAATTAATTTTACTTAACTTTTTTATGTATTCTTATATGTCTATAATACAATTCAACATCACAGCATTATATATAAATAATAATTTTCAAGTCATAATAAAAACAAAATAAATGAAAATAAAAACAAATAAAATCCAGAGCGCCCATTTATCTGACTGGCTTGGAGTTGAGGACTTTAGAGAGGAAGGATTCCAAGTGCTCATAGAAAGCCGCCACCACATTGGGTGGCATTGCAAATTGGCTGATCTTGAGAATGTTGAAGAGATCCTTGGTGTCCTGAGGGAGGCCTTTCTTCACCTTATTCTTGATTCAACCAAACACTTCCTTGATTGGATTCAGAAATGGAGAATAGGGCAGAAGGAAAAAAAGTCTCATTGGACAATCAGTAAGCCAGTGGCTGGAGGTGTGGCTGTTTTTGTTGATGGGAGAGAACTCAAACACAACCAGATCCACTTTGTGGAGCCCAACATTATCCAACACAACAATGTTGATTGTGCTTCTGTAATTGATCTGGGGGTATTTCTTAACAGTCCGGAGAAAATCAAGGAAAGTCTTGCTATTGTGGGAACCCTTGATCATCTGATACTGGTCCAACCTGCAAGGACCAAGAAGCGCTACCATAGAATAGGTCTGGGAACAGACAGATGCATAATGTGTTACACCATCCTTGGACCCCTTCTCAACCCACCTATACCTAGACCTGAGTGAGGAGGAAAACAATGATTTGTTGATTTAGAAGAACTGGACATTCCCAGTCTCCTTTAGTGATAGATATGTATCAGCATAAATGCGTCAATCCTTGATGGTCTTCTCATTGTTTCTGTTGTACGACAAAACTCCCAGTACTTTCCAGGAGAAGCCCAAATCAACCATTGCTTTTTAAACAAGGGTTTTAGAAACAGAAAGCCCAAACTCTGTGGCAAGCATTGATTGGACAGCAAGTGAGTCCAGGTGGCAATTCTTGGCTACTCACTGCTTGATTGTATTAATGTGCACGGGTTGAAGTAGTTTTAGCTGCCGCTTAGCCTTGACAGATTTGGCAATTTGCCTGGTGTCACCGTGCTTTTTGTTGATATTACCAATATATCTAGCTGTGACACCAAATTGGGATACAATATCCCAAACTGCCATTCCCCTGTTCAAGCAGTTAAGAAGAGATTCACATGCATTATCTGTCAACTGACACTGCCCCTTGGCAGGTACCACAGCATCATCACTGGAAGGCTCAACACAGGGGATGGGGACCTTTGTGTAGAAGGTGGGATCACTCTTACTTGTGGTGGCGCTGTCTATGGTGGAATAGGTAACAGGCGCAGATGGTTTCTCAGTTGTGACTAATGGCTGATAATAGGTGTCAAAAATGTGGGGCAGGAAGTGGCAACTCTTGGATCAAGAGTGCGGGGCTGGGTGATGAATGGGTACACAGTGGAGGTGTAAGTGACCTCAGTGTTTCTGGTGACCCTGGTGTAGGATACTTTGGTGGCAGGCCTTGAGAGCGGCTTCTGTCTAGGATTCAAGCTGGTTGTTCTGGCTTGGGATGCGGGAGGTGGTTGACTGGCAATGACCCCTTGGGGCCTGTTTGTTGGCATGACTCCCCTGTAGTTGGTTTCTGGGTCTATTCTTGTACCCTCTGGGACACCCTTGTGGACAGGATGCCCCACAGGCTGGTGCAGGGGCTGATTGTGAATGTGATAGTCTGCCCATGAAAATAAAATAAAAACATATATTAGATTAAATATGTATTTATTTGGAGTTATTGGTTTAGTTGTGGATAGTTGTTTTCTCTTGATTTAGCCTTGAATAGTAGTAGAGTTTCTATATCGGTGATTTGAAGTGAATAATATTGTATCCTTTCTGGGTTTGGGTAATTTTAAAGTTTATTCACTTTTTATGTCTAAACATGGTTGTTGAGATTGGATTTTTCATTTGATTTTATCCAGAGTGGAGCTTCTTGATTTGGGTTGATTTTTCCTAGTTACTTACTGTACATTCAATTTGGATTCCAGTTCCTGCATTTAATATCTGAGCTTACTAGTGGCATTCAAAAGTGATTTGAAGTTTGTTTCTTGGATTTGACAATCTTGCAATTCCAAAAAACATAGTAAACTTAATGAAAATGGTTGATGGATTTGAACACTTCAAATCTGATTCCAGTTAGTTCATTTTGTCCATTGAAAATATGCAGTTTGACTTGAACATTGCAAAGTGTCTATGAGCTCCTGCATTTCTAAAAATCCAAATCCAAATACAAAGAATTCAATTTAATTAAAAAAGGCTATCCCGCAAAAGAGATTTGAAATTTGGACCAAGGATTTGACAATCCTGCATTTTTATGTTAAGGTTCTAAATTTACAGTATTTACAAATCTTTTAAATTTTAAAGAAATTTTTTATAGCGTTATGGCTTATTATTCTCATGAAGATTTTCTCAATATTGATATACCCCTTGTAACCACCCAAAATTTAGTGAATACCTTGTCTTGTATTATAATTTTGGGTTTTTTACAGACTTTTTCTCCAAATTTCCTAAATTATAAACTTTTGGCAGTTTCTCTTAAAGTTTTTTTCCAAACTGTTCCTACATTTTTATATCTTTTAAATTTAAATCTAGTAGCTTTGTATGCTTTTATTTACAATCTTGTTCCATTTTGGGCAAGGCCTTACACCACGTACAGTATTTTTAAAAGCTATGGCAACAAGCAAAAATTCTTCAGATTTAAACAAAATGATTTCAGATTTAAAAAAAATCCAACTCTCAGGTTAAAATATACACTCTGTTAACAGGGTTTATTGGCGTTAATGGGCAAAATGGGTCAATACAGCAACAAAGTACTCACGCGCAAAGCAAAACCATTCAAAATATAATCCAAAATACATTGATTCACAAAAAAAATGGTGTGAGTTGACTTTTGGTGTACATATGTTTACTATGTGAATTGGTAACAAAATACACCCAAGCGTGGTGTGTCAAAACTCAATACAAAAACAAAACACAATAGCAACTCACTATGTAAACAAAATCACTCACACAATGTGTGCAATATTTTTGTAATCATGAATGATACCAAGGTATCTAAAATAAGACATGAGATCTGAAACATAAATTTTAAAAATGTTTCAACTGAACCAATAAGAATTCAGTATTTGGAATTGGGGAAGACAACAGTCCAATAGGAAAGGACAGAATAATAAGAATAAGGTATTGTTTATTGTAAAATATTGTGATTAATATACTATATGGGGAAAGCCACAAGGCCACAAGGGGGTGGCATAGTGGGAAGTTCCATGTAAGGTTCAAAGCCAAGGAATAACTTGTGCAGGGATCAGCAGGTTGAATTGGCAACGCTCCTAATTAGGATGAAGTTCCTGCCATTTGACGTTGCCACCAGATTCATTTATAATGTTAGATACGTCAAGGGGCAACTCATTGAGCGCCCCCTGTGTATTGTAAGATATGTTGGCAGGCAAGGTTCAAACCTCGGTTGCAACACCCCCCCTTGCCCCCTGCTTGTTGTCAGACACCAGGACTGGAGTCTGCGGAAGGTCTGGGAAGGTCCGCACAAACAACCTTTGTGTGGGGATGGCGCAGCAGGGGTGCAAGCGGTCATGGTGAAGCTTCTTGGTATTTCCTTGGGCATCCTCAAGTTGGTAGGTGTGGTTGTCATAGACTGCAGCTACCTTGAAGGGCCCTAGGTGGTTGGGTTCTAATTTGGCAAAATTGGGATTGAGGGTGTAGACGGGGTCACCTACAGTGTATCTAGCTTTGAGGTATCTTGTCCCTCCCGCAATCCGCTTGTGTTTGATCTCCCGGGCTTTGGCACACCATTGGTCTAGGGAGGGCACTGTCACTAGGGGGCTTGTCAGGAACCTTGGACCGTAGTTTTCCCTGTTCAACCCCTGTCAGACCGTCAGGTGTTCCAAAGGCCAGGGTGTTAGGGCTGAACCCAGTGCCCCTGTTGATTCTTGCTTGCAGGATCAGTAGGGCGGTGGGAAGATGTTCAGTCCACGCAGTATTGGGATGCTCCTGTGAGAGCTTGGCAATCAATTGAACCAGGGAGCCGTTTAGCTGTTCCACGCGCCCGTTGGCTTGCGGATGGTAGGGGATTGTTACAATATGCTGGAGCATGTTCTTGACACAGTATGTCTTCACAACATGCCCCACAAGTTTGGGCCCACCATCTGTGATGAGACACTTGGGTCGCCCAAAGCAAGCCACAATCTCCTTGCTAATAAAGCAGGTAACAGTGGTGGCGGTGTGGTTGGTTGTGGCCCAGGCCACTGGCCAACACGTGAAATAGTTGATAGCAGTAATAATATACTTTTTACCTAGTCTGTCTTTGGGAAGCGGTCCCACAATGTTGAGAGCCCACTGTTTGAAGGGTTCCATAGCCTTAATGGGTAGCACAGACTTAGGAAGGACTGGTTTGGACGTATTCTTCTCACATAATACACATGTCTTGAGGAGGTCCAAGATGTCTTGGCGCATGCGCAGCCACCAAACCTTACACTTCATAATCTTGAAGAGGTTGTGCCCTCTGATATGACCCAAGATTTGGTGGTAGTTTAAGATGGTGTCTCCTTGTTGTGTAGTGGGAATATACGGCGTCTTCTTGCCTGTCTCTGCTTGGCAACAGACATTTCCAGCATTGATAGTGAATTGACTTTTGTTATCTTTCAGTTTGGAGATGGTGACCGAGTTAAGGCCCTTGTAGCGGGTTGCCTCAGGGCACAGGTAGAGCATGGGCTAGTTGGGATCCAGACTGTTGTCTCCAGCGATGGACGCTATGTAGAGTTGTGAAAGAGCGTCGGCTGTAACAAGCTCTTTCCCAGGCTTATATTTGATGTGTAATTGGTAGGGGGACAGGCATTCAACCATCCTGCTTGGTGGTGTGTCAAATGGGACTGTGTGTTGAAGTATTGGAGGTACTTATGGTCCATCAGAACGCAGGGTGGGAAGGTCGCACCTTCCAAGTAACAGTGCCACTTCTCAACGCAGTGTACAATGGCTGCCAGCTCTTTATCATGGATGGGATAACGTTGTTCCGAGTCAGTGAGCTTCCTGGATTCATATGCTACGGGGAGGAAGACGCCATTGTCAGTTTCTACCCTTAGCACGCCCCCTATGGCCCTGTCAGAGGCGTCAGTCTCAAGTTTGTACTGTCGGTTTTGGTTGGGGAACTGCAGTACTGGTGCTGTTGTGAGCCTTTGCTTCAACGTCTTGAAGGCTTGATCTCTGGCAGGGGTCCAATGGAAGCGTTGTCTGGTATTGAGGAGCTCAGTGAGGGGTGCAATTAGTTCCCCGCAATTGGGGATAAACTTGCGCACATAGGCAACCATGCCCAAGAAAGTTTGCACTTGGCCCACATCTGTGGGGGCGGCATGCTAGTGATTGCCTTGATTTTGGCAGGATTGGGCTTTATCCCTTGGGTAGAGATGGTGTGCCCAAGGAATAGTAACTCTGACTTGAGAAACTCACATTTGGAGGGTTTAGCTTTTAGCTGGTTTCCCTGAAGGGTGTTGAGGACAGCACGGAGGTGTTGGAGATTTGTGGTCTGATCTTGACTGAAGACAATAATGTTGTCAAGGTACACCACCATGCACTTCCCAATCAGTTCCTCAAAGGCTTTGTTCATCAACATGGCAAAGGTGGAGGGAGCGTTGGTCATTCCAAAATTCATGACACAACACTCAAACAACCTGTAACGTGTGCAGAAGGCAGTTTTTACCTCATCCTCTGGTGCAATGCGGACCTGGTTGTACCCCGCGGTGAGATTGATCTTGCTAAAGACCTTTGCGCCAGCGAGTGTATCAAACAGGCTGTCAATCAGCGGCAGGGGGTATTTGTTTTTAACTGTCACCTCATTTAGGGCGCGGTAGTCTGTGACCAGACAAAGAGACCCATCCTTCTTAGCTACAAAGAAGACTGCCACCCTGTATGGAGAGAGCAAGGGGCAAATGAATCCCTTATCAAGCGCATCCAAAAGGTGCTGGTGGAGGGTTTCATCTTCCTTTGGTGTGAGACGGTATAATGGTTGTGCTTTAGGTAACAATCCTTGAAGTTGTACAGCGTGCTGGATCTCCTGGGGTGGAGGTAGCTGTTTGAGTGTTTCACTCAATACGTCCTTGTACTCCTTGAGGAGTGCAGCTAGCGCTGGTGGTGGTGATGTTGGCAAGGGAGGGACTGCAGATGGTTCTGCACAGATAACTTTGACAGAACATTGGTTAAAGTCTAGTTTCCCCCCTTGAAGTTGTATGAGCCTGTTTCTGTCATTCTGACAAACACAGTGTCGTGTAGTAGTTTGTTCATCTCCATGGGGTAAATCTGAAAACCCACCCCATTTCTATTGAGGGTGATGACAGAGGTATTTCAGTCAATGTAAGGGCAGTTATGCTGGAGCCAGTCAAGGCCAGTAATTATGTTGTGGCTGAGGTCTGCCATGATTGGTCCATAGAGTTTGACCTGGATGTTCTCCATTCTTACAGAGAAGGGTACCGTCTTGTGGGTGATGGCAACTCTGCGGGAATCAGCTATGTGTACTGCTTTGAATCTGCTGGGTACCCGATCTAATTGTTGGGAGTCAGCAAATGCCTGATCTACCATGGTGTGATCAGCCCTGGTGTCTACCAGTAGCTTGTGGGTGTTCTCACAGAAACGGAAGGGATAGGACAAGTGTGTTACTTTATTTGCAGAATGAGCGGCTTGTTACACGGGATTGTTGCTATGGACCTGGAAGACGTCTAGGGTTTTGACCTCGTGAAGGATGTAGTTGCAGGAGTTCTTTGCAAGCAAGGGCTGAGAGGGCGGGTCAGTTGGGGTTGTAGGGTCTCTTGTTGTTACAACCCCCAGGCTTTTCCCTGGTCCTTGATTAGCGCTAGCTGGAGCACCCCCTCATGGGAGCGTTTAGCTGCACCTTCTTGCTGTCGAGGTTGGCAACGTCCCACTTGACTTTGGCCATTGCTAAGTTCAGGACGTGGTTGGGGTGGAGGATCTTTGGTGCGGCAGAAGCCCATTGAAGCCTGGTTACTGGCCTCTACAATGGCTTTATAACAGTTTTCAATAGAGGTGCAGCAGCCTACGGGAACCCACTTGAAAATATGGGGGTTTAACCCATTGACAATGAGAGTGAGCAACATGGCGTTCCCATTGGTCACTGCTTTGGGGGCAGTAGCAAGGGCTTGTTGCCACACGGCAAGATACTCAGGGACGGAACCAGTCTGCTTGATGGCTAGGAGGGGAGTCCCCAAGATAATGGGGGAGAAGGTTTTGCTATACTGGGACTTGGCAGCGTCTCAAAATGTTGCCCAGGTGGTGTCAAATTCCTGGCTGGCCCAGTTGGTGAACCACACAGCAGCAGGCCCTGTAAGGCAGCCAGATGCGGTGGCAACCCACATGGACTCAGGAACCTGACAGATACAAAGGCGCGTTTCAGTGGACTGGAGCCAACTGAAAATGTCAGCTCCTTTGACACTGCCAGTGAAGGACTCTAGTTGAAGGTTGAGCATATGTTGCAACAGATCTAACTGTGGCGGTGTGACACTAGTGTCACGCTGCCCAAGGCAGAGCTGATTGTATACGCTGGTGAGAACTAATTGGTCTTGATAGATGAAATATCCTTTGGGAATGTTCCCCTTGGGGATTGGAAGGAACGTCTCTTGTTGTGGAGTAGCCATGCGGCCTGTACTCCGTCCTTTCTTGGGGGGGAATTTTGTTTTTGAAATAGGTCAGAATCTACTTCTGCTACCACTGTTGCAACTGAACCAATAAGGATTCAGTATTTGGAATTGGGGAAGACAACAGTCCAATAGGAAAGGACATAATAATAAGAATAAGTTATTGTTTATCGTAGAATATTATGATTAATATACTATATGGGGAAAGCCACAAGGCCACAAGGGGGTGGCATAGTGGGGAGTTCCATGTAGGGTTTGGAGTCAAGGAATAACTTGTGCAGGGATCAGCAGGTTGAATTGGTGACACTCTTAATTAGGATGAAGTTCCTGCCATTTGACGTTGCCACCAGATTCATTTATAATGTTAGATACGTCAAGGGGCGACTCATTGAGCGCCCCCTGTGTATTGTAAGATACATTGGCAGGCAAGGTTCAAACCTCGGTTGCAACAAAAATATTGTGTTGGGTGTTTGAATTTGGCAGTAAAATCTAGGAAAATGGGTGAATTTTTTTTGAGTATTCTAAAATAGACGTTGTAAACCAGAAACAACTAACTAAGAAATAAAAAATCTATAATTGGGATATTGGGTGGGAAAAAATATTAATTGAATATCCATAAACAGATAAAAGCAAAAATTAAAAATAGGGAGTAACTTAATTGAATTTTATTTAATATTTTATTAAATTCTCAAAATGGAAGGAAAACAACAACAGAGTACCAATGCACCTGTTGTGTGCTGCAGTTGTGGTTGCCCCTGTGGGTCAAAGAACAGAGTTAGTGCAACACAAATGCCTACTCAGGAAGGAGACAGGAGAGGAGAGTTTCATAGTGACACTGCACTGACACAGCCAGTTTGAGGAGCACAAGCTGCTAGAGTGCAGAGCATCAATCCTTGGGTCCCCAAGATGACCCAGAAGCCAACCAAGGTCACCACTACCAAAATGGTTAGAAACAAGGAGGTAGAACTTACTTTGTATGTGTTTGATGTTGTGTACCGGCAAGAGTTGGTCCTGTCAGCCATGCTGGAGAAGGTGAAGCTTGTACTTGATACTAGCTACAAGCCCTATGTCAGGGATGGCAATCAGGAGGATGACAAGGAGCCTCAGTTCTACCAAACCAATTAGGGACAGCTGGTGTTAAAAAAGGTTGCAGCCTTCTATACCAAGGTACCTATGCCCTGTGTTGTGCCCAATGCCAGCAAGTCAATTCCCACCGCTAAAAAGCCCGCCCAGAAGCACATCCCTGGCATCAAACGCATCATCCTGCTTAAGCTAATGCAGGAATTGGATGACTACAAGGTGGCTGCAGCCATTGTTGGAGTGAATCCCAAATATGCCAGCAAGAACTTCCAAAAACTCATTAATACTGGTTGTGTCCTTGCTGTGGAGAAATCCTTGCGCGTGTCAACCATGCTCACCAAGGAGCACAAATGGGCAATCTGCCAGTGGATCACCCGGGACTTCCATCTTGAACTGGCAAATATACAGGCCATGGTCAAGTCTGCTTTTGGGATCAAGGTCTTGATTTCCTTTTACTATCATCTGGTGAAGGGAATGCAATTTTCTTAGAAAAAACTTGGGGTATCCCCTACAACAGAAACAGCCCAGCCAACATTGACGTCCAGAAAAATTACGCAGAGGCGTACACTGCCCTCAAAGCCAAGGAGATGGTGAAATCCTATTATATTTACAAATCAGCATTTGCCTCGTTGATGCGCAATGAGTATGGGTATGTCCCCAGAGGCTTCAATGACGGGATGGCTTGGTGTGCTGCAGTCCGCACCACAGCCTACTCAATGGTGGCTCTCCTTGGTCCAAAGGGGGTCAAGCTCTACCAAAGATACTAGGCTCCCACAATAGCCAGACCTTCCTATCATTTCTCTGATTGGTCCAGGAGCACCTGAGGCGCACAAGCCCGGGCTTCACCAACGTAATTGTATTAGACAATGTTGGTCTCCACAAGGTGGCAGATATTCTTGAAGAATTTTCATCAATTGGCACCAGCATTGCTGTGGGCCCTCGGCAATTGGCCACAGCAAATATGCGCCTTCTCTTCCTTCCCGCCTATTTGCCCTTCCTAAATCCCATTGAGTAAGTCTTTGGGTGGCTCAAGCGAGTCGTCAAGCAAGGAACCCCAAAGGGACCAAGGACCTGTTTGGTTTGCTGCAGGCCGGGATCCATACCCTCCCAGCTGAGACTGTGGCCAAATTCTATGGCCACACTGATTTGTTCATCACCGCGTGCCTAGCCAAACAGCCAATCAATTAAAGGCTTAGTGTGTCCAAATTTTTTTATATTCTCTAATTTACTATTCAAGATTTATTAATTATCATTTTATATTTAGATGTTTCCACACCCACAATCACATTCAGAAGATTCATCAATAGATGTAAGTAATTTTTTTTATTATATATTATTTTAGTATGCCATCTGAGGTAATCCCAAATGCTCAGTACTGGATTACACAAAAATATTTAAATCACTTTGTTCAAATAAATATAAAAATAGTTTTAAAAAATTAAACGTAAAATGTACAAGTTAGAATTTATTTTACTAACGTATAATTTTATACTTTTATGAAACCCATTTCTGCAATATATTTTGCAAATCTTGTTTGCTAAAATATTATTTGAAAAATTATTTATAATATAAAATATAGTAGGGTATAAATATATTTATTGATATAGAGATAAAATTAAGTGCGCCTATAATGAGTTTGGCAGTATGTACCCACCCCGCAATAGAGGTGGCGCACAACCTCTACCGCCACACCGTGAACGGTGTATACACCTGTATTAAAGTATTCACGCCTGTTGATAAAAGGAAGGATGGTGAGGTGGGAATAGAGGAGCAGCTTTTCTGGCGGGGCTGCAAACCCAAAGATGCCTGCCAGGACCAGGGCGTCCTGGATCACATGATCAACCAAGTTGTATCCAGGGGGACCTTTTTCCCTTTGAGTGCAAGCTGGGCCTTGTCAATCCCCAGAAGGACCCTGTCTAGGTCCTCTACAGACGCGCCCATCCCAAAGAAGAATAGAAACCCCAGGTAAACAACCAGATAAAGCCTTTGTCCAGCAAAGGCTTCTGTAAACTTGCACAATTTGTTGTATACTGCGCTAGTCTTCTTCTTGGGCTTGGTTTTGGCAAAGGTCAGCTCCATAGCTGCTGGGACCCCCCATCTTGTTGGCACTCCAGGCCAGCCTGAAGTCCGCCAGGAGGATCTTGGTCTTCTTTACGGCTGTTGCGTCTGCAACAGCCAATTTTGACACTGCACGCCCAAAGTTCTCCAACAGGTAAGAGATGGTATGCTCCACCGGGAAGCAGAAGCAAGCAGCCGCATGGGCCCGGCCCATCTCTGGTATATTCTTGAATGGGAGTGTTGCCAGGACGTCCCAAATAAGCTTAATGGAATTTACACAGTAAACTCTCCGAGGTTAACCAGGTCCAGGTGGACCAGGTGGGCATCCTTGTAGGCAGTAACTGCCCACTCAGATGCCCTCTCACCATGCAAAAGCCCAGCCAATGCCTCCCTGGACATTGGGAATGTACCATGGATCCTGTCTTCAAGCTTTTGCAAGACAGGGGGGGACAGATAGAGTTGTTTTGCCACATGATTAGCATAGTTGGCATAGAAGGTGGGGGGACAAAAGGGACCAGGACCCAGCTGTAAAGCCCCAGAAAATGAGGGAGTATTTTAGCAAGGTAGGGTACCAAGTTGGCAACTTGGAATCCTGTGAGCGCTGTCACAATGGGGTAGACCATCATAATTTATCTGAAGACCTTGGTGTGTATGTTAAATCTTCTGAAATTACCGGCAAAGTATGTAAGCATGTAGAATACAAAGGTGTATATAGCTACGTGATGGGTGGAGCAAGGCAACACCAGCGTGGGCCAGGAGTACTGCTTGGGGGAGTTTAGCTGTGCTGGCTCCTTGTAGAAGTACTTTTCAGGCAGTTTATTTTACAGCCTATGCTGGTGAGTGTATTGGTGGCCCCCAATCCCAAGGCAGGCTGTGAGTACAGCTGAGAAGATTAAATGGTTTATCTTCTGATCCTGGGAAAGGGCAGACAAAGCTTAGTGTCTTAACTTTCTTGTAGGGTAAAGTTCTGGTTGATTTATGTGATACTATTGAGGGGTAATTTCACTCAATGAATGCACAAACTATCATCAAGTGAATTAGCTTTATTATATACTATCATCCTTGTGGTGGCATGAATAGAGTAAAACACTGGACAGGGAATCCCAAACACTTGGTGTTGTCAGGAATTCCCTTTTGGGAGGGGAATTGGTAGTGGTGTGCAGGCAATGATTTTTTTTCTCTGGGTTTGCATTGGCTTGGTGGATCATTGGGTGCTTTCATGCATTTCAATTTTGAATTCTGCAGTTAATGCAGGAATAGATGATTTGAGCAGCTTGTCAGCCTCTCCCAAATTTGGCAAATTCCAAATTTGGGCAGCAGTTCCCCCTCTATTTGGGTTTGGGTAAATTGCCTTTTTGGGTTCCCTCTTATGGCAATTTCCCCATTTGGCAGCCTGGGTGGGAGACTGGCTGGCAGTGGTGGGTGGGCAGGCAGGGGCAGCCTGGCTGGCTAACGGCAAGCCGCACAGCCCGCGGACAGGGTATAAAACCTGTCCAAATTAAAAAATATATTTTTAATTCTTGTTTTCTGGCCCGGCTTCCCACAGCAGTTTCCCCAATAAGGGGGAACTGCTGCCATTTTTTACAAGTAATTATACACAAAATATTTTCCTGAACCACAGTGTTGTCAGGAATATTCCTGACACCGGCGGAGTTCATCATCAACATCTTCTAAAAAAAGGTAAGTATTTAAGAATTTTTATTAATTATAATTTTTTAGGTTACCTTCTTGGGTTTCTTCCTTGCCGGAGGCTTCAGCCGGCTTTGCCATTCTAAGTGCAAGCAGTTGTGTGGGCATTTTGGTGTCCTCTTCCCTGGCACGCTTGGCAGGTTTGAGGTGGGCATACATCTCTGGGTCATCAACCCAGACAGACAGCGCGGAAAGATTGTATGCCTTGAACTGAAGCCCCTCAATCAGTTTTTTGAATATTTAGTAAGCGCTCAATTGTTTTCTCTGGGGTGTCTAGCATTTTTGATATTAGTGCCTTTGCGGACACCTTATCAATTTTGTCCCCAGTGAGGACGGCGGACTTCACCTTTGCTTTGACCTTGCGGCCAATGTCTTTTATTTTGGCAATCACCAAGTTGAGGTCCTTCAGAAGCTTTTCCAATTCTCTCATTGATTTTTTACTAACCTTTCCATATGTTTTTATAGCTTTTGCCTCAATAAATTCTGTATAATTTTGATACTGTTGCCTCTTTGTTTATTCCTTTTGTTTTCCCATTTACTACATTATCCCATCTTTTTACCCATTGTGTATATGTTTTACGCTCATCTCAATATGTGTTGTTTGCTTTGTGTTGGCATTGTTTCCTTGATTACCATATTATTTTTGGCGCTTGACATAGCCCCTTGTGAAAATATTAACATCAATTTGGTGATCAGCTAAATTTGAATTAAAAAATGATAGTGTTAACTGGTTTTAGATAAAGTTGTAACTGATCCAAATTCAAAACCTTGATGATAAACTTTAAGCCAATCAGGAACCAAGTGATAAAGTGATTGTAGTGACATAAAGTGTCATTCAATAATTCTTTGATGCATGTGAGCTAATTAATATAATTGGCTGGATGTTTTGCCGTTTTATGCCATTGCCACTGTGGCAAGTTGTTGATGGACTAGTGCCCAATCAGCCGCTGAGTTAACACTAGTCCACCAACAACTTGCCTCAGTGGCAATTGCATACAATGGCAAAACATCCAGTCAATCATATTAATTAGTGCACATGCACCAAAGAATTATTGAATGAACCTTTATGTCGCAACAATCACTTTATCACTCAGCTCCTGATTGGCTTAAAGTTTATCATCAAGGTTTTGAATTTGGATCAGTAACAACTTTATCTAAAAACAGTCAACACTATAATTTTCTAATTCAAATTTAGCTGATCACCAAATTGTTGTTAATATTTTCACAAGGGGCTATGTCAAGCGCCAAAAATAACTGTGTTCAGGATCTAGATACACAACATAGTAAATATATGATTTTATAGAAATAAGCTGAACATAAAGAATATAGCCAACTATAGACAAAGAGAACACAAACAATTGAAATTCAAAATAAAGATAATATAAATAGAAAATTTTTGGGACCAGGGGTTTATTGAGGCAGGAAAGAGTGATGCCTAGTAGGCAGAATGGCACAGGAAGGAAGATGTAGAGGCAGTGCTGGCCTGGGGGGTCTGGGATTGGATGGGTTGGGTTTGCGGGCGGGGGTATTGGTGGCGGGGGTGGAGGCAGGAGGATTGTGCATGATGGCCACCATATACCGCTCATTGTACTCCTCATCAGTCATTGGCTGGATGGGCTGGTAGGTGGCTGTGGCACAGGGTGGGAGGCGCTTATCCTTGTGTGATTGGTTGCCCATGTTTACATGGAAAACTATTTGCACAATCAAGTCAGCCACCATTTGGTGACCAAAGAGAAAATTGTGATCAAGGACCCCAAGATAGAGGTCGTTGAAAGCCTGAGGGCGGCACTCCTGTAGTTTATCTCCAATGTTGAAGAAGACAACATCAGCCAGATGGACGTCTGCATGGCCGGCGGGGTAGACTGAGGCCTGGTGCCCGCGTACCTGGATGGCCTCAAGGGCGGTGGAGCTTCTCTCCATCTGGTGGCTCAAAAAAACCCTGGTATTTGGAATTTGAGCCATCCCAGGAGTTGAGAAATCCACCAAAAATGTGGCTGTATGAGTACCCATCAATGAAATCAGGGTTTGTCCAATAGTAGACAAAACCCTTGGCTGAAACAACCAGAAATTCACCAATGAATGTCCCCTTCTTGACCTTCTTCCTTTCATTCTTGATGGTGGCTTTTCCTTGCTCACCAAAATTGTCAAATGCAATTGATAACTTATAGTACAAGACAAACATGATGTCATCTGTTAGACTTGTCAAGCATCTGAACAGGGTTGATTTGATTTTGGTGTCATATGGGGAATCCTCAGCGCCATCCCATTGGTCGCCGCAAAATTTGTAAGAACCCTAATTGAAGCCACCTTTCTGCGCATCCAGAGCTGCATCATGCGCTCAGACACCCAAACACCATGGTGCGCAAGTTGCCTCTGGACCTGGGTCAAGGAAAGCTTGGGGTCCCACTGGAGGAGGTCAAGCATTATTGGGTATGCCTCATTGATCTGGGACTCTGTGGCCTTCTTTGGCTTCTTGGTTGTCCTAATCAGATTCCCCTTATTTATTAAGTTATTGAATTCCTGCATTATTGTGGCTCGGGTGAATTGTAATTGGCTGGCTATCTGATTCCAGGACAGACCCTGCAGGTTGAGTGCCACAATTTCCTGAAGAATTTGGGCAGTGATTATTCTGCGTTTGGGGAGCTGGGCGGCGGGAGCTGAAGCCTGATTGGCTGAGGGGGGGCAGGTTGGGCGGTGGCGGGAAGTTGTTCTGGATTAAGGTTGCCATCCTGATTGGTTGGTTGACGGGCAGCTTGTACAGGGGTGGATGTGGGAGCAGGGGCAGAGCTAGACGCTAAGTGACTCTCAAACAAGTCAAAGCCATATGGGTTGGGGGACAGATACAGGTCAGCTTCCTTGTTACCCGCCTCAGAGGCTTGGGTGTAAACAGATGCCTCCACGTTCTGAGCCTTGCCTCCATTAAAGCTGGCTTGGCTGCTGGCGCAGTTGAAGATATTGCTTGTAAAAACCATTGTAAAAAAACCTAGGATATAATCACTAAAAGTAGAAATTTTAAAATTAAATGAATTATTTTTATTGTAATCTCAAGTCCATATTTGGAAGGTTCTCAAAACCTTTTCATACAAATCTGGAGCCATGAAAATGAATAAAATGCCTCTGTTCCTAAATTGGATAGCTGTTGATTGGCTGTTAAACTGTTTTTTTCTATTTTAGGCTGCTCATACTACACATCTTGTGTGAGTTCATTTTATTTTGTGCTTGTGTAATCTTGCATCTAGATTGCTCAAGTTTTGTTTCACTTTAGTCCTTCTGTCGGTGCCTCATATGAATCCAGATTGGATTATAATATACTCTGGAATAGCATCCATCCATTTCACTTGTTGTGTCAGTTCATTTTGTTTGTGGTTTGAACTACACCGCTTGATGTTTGCTTTAATTTTGTATGATGGGTTAGTGAAATTTTGTTTTTGGTTTGACAGTTCATTTATTAACCAAAGATATTTAAATTAATTGAATCCTGAATCTTGCGCGACTTGGATTTCGTTTAAATCTGAATTCATTTTGTTTAAATCTGAAGAATTTTTGCTTGTTGCCATAGCTTTTAAAACTACTGTACATCATGATAGTCATGAGACTTATCAAAGTAATGTTTCATTTAGGATTCAAAGGGGTTGATCCCCATATTAGATGGGCAATTGATAAGAGTGTCACTGGCTTAATAGTTAGTTGGGAAATCACTTGTAAAATACTTATCTGAGAGTGTGTGTAATTGTAGATGTTGCAACAGTATACAAAGTAGGAAGATAACAGTCTAAAGAGAAAAGAACATAGATTTAATATACTATAATAGCTTTATTAGAAAGCATCATTTAATATACCATAAATAGTGCCACAGGGCCACAAGGGTGTGGCATTATCCAAATACAGTTTGGGTTTTAAATAAATTGTTTAGAGCATTTTGTTAGAACTGGCTGCACTCCTTGTTAGTAAACATTGTCCTGTATTTTGACATTTAAGGTGGGAGGAATTTTTTGTTTGATACATCATGAGGCAACTTATTGAGCACTTCATGTATTGTAAGTCACATTGTCAGGTAAGATATCAAACTCAGTTGTAACATAACTTAACAGTATGGGTTGGTAAAACATTGTAGTTGAATATAAAAAACAATCATAAAAAATTAAAATAAATTTAATTTTATTGACTAGCTACAAGTTTTTCAACGCCAAAAAAAACATAAGGGGATATGCAAACTGCAAAATTAAATTAAAGTTGATCATTTAGTAAAACGAAGTGGTAAACATGTGAGATTTAGGACGCTTGGTTTGTATATGAAAACGTTTAAAATCTAAACTATACCAGATGATTTTGAATCAAGTCAGCTGAGAATAAAAAGTCCAGCTGAGATTTTAATGATCGATTCAAGAGGAGCCAATGAAAATAGTGGATCGAGAATGTAATCAAAAGCATAAAATTTGGACTGTAATGGATCTTGAAATCAAATTTCGATTTCACTTTTACCAGCCAATAAAATGCTGTTCCGTTATTGAAAGGACTTAGTACGGCTTAAATCCTTCAAAATTGAGTCGAATGCCGTTGGATTGAAACTGGAGCAAGTTGAATTCTCAATCTAAATTAAATGTAGTGGATATAATATAGAAATGATGATGTCTAGAGCGAAGGTGCTTAAATACTGGCCAATCCAGCTCATACGCTCATCATTAGTTTAGTAAAATGCCTCCCAAGACCACCAGCAAATCTGTTCCCTCCACCCCTGCTGCCTCTGAGAAGGTCACCAAGAAAGTTGGTGCTGTCGCTGGCAAGAAGCGTTCTTCCAAGCGTGCTGAAACCTTCTCCATTTACATTTACCGTGTCTTAAAGCAGGTTCATGGAGAGACTGGCATCTCCTCCAAGGCCATGTCCATCCTGAACTCATTTGTCTCTGACATTTTCGAGCGCATTGCTGGCGAGGCTTCCAAGCTTGCTGCTTATAACAAGCGCTCCACCATCTCTTCTCGCGAGATCCAAACCTCCGTCCGTCTCATCCTTCCTGGAGAGCTTGCTAAGCATGCTGTCTCCGAAGGAACAAAGGCTGTCACTAAGTACACTAGCTCCAAATAAGTCTTAAGCTTCAAACTTCCTTGTTTATATATAGGTGTTTTAACCAAAAAATCCTACCTCTAATAAAAGTAGAGAATTAATGCCAACTTAATGATTATCTGATTCTTGATTATAGGTTGTTTTATCTTAGCGTTTAAACTTCCAGTAAACGATGCATCTTTTAAACATAGCTTATTTAAACATTATCAGAAGATACCGTGTAGCATAAACTTGGTGCTGGTGTATTAAACACTTTATGGATCTCACTTTAATTGTATTAAATTTGAATATGGTACCACACCAATAAGAGTGCCATATTCCTGTTTGGGCTCCAGGGCCCAAATCCTAAACAATAATATAAAAATGATTTTTTTTTAAAAAAATCACATTTAAAAAGCATAATTTGAAGTCGATATAGCTTTTAATAAAATAAGTTAGTTCGAGTTTAAAAGAGTGCCAACTATAAATAAATAACAGTACAAAAGCCATAAATATAACTACACCATCATTTTAAAATGTAAAAATAAAATTAGCTAAGTTTCAAATAAAGTTTATCCTTAAATAGAGCCAGTTAAAACAACAAGAGTGGTGTGGCGGACAGGATGCGAAAAGAACAAAGCTGAGCTACGCCTGCTTTGCCCTTTTACGGCATCCCGCCTGGGTACACGTCTAGGTATCCTAGCTGAAAACCTTTTTTGTTTTTTAAATCAGTGGCCTTCTAAAATTTTTATCTTATAATTTAGTTGGTAAAAGGAAAGATGTGTCAGGCTGGCTGCCAAAAGAGCAAATCTGTGCTACACTCAACTTCACTCTTTTACAGCAGTCTGCTGGTATGTGTTTCCAGTTTATAGCTGGTAAAAAGCTATATTAAAGTTGGGGTGGGTTTTTATTTTTTGTAATTTAAATTATTTAGATATGGGGTTTAAAGTTTATCAAATACTGGTGAGTAAATATATGAATGATTTTAGGATGTAAAAAGGACAAAGCTGTGTTAACTCAGCTTATTCATGCAAGGTTGCCTACCTTTATATTTTTCTGTTAGTCTAGCAGAATTTTTCTAGATTAGAAAGTTTTTTTCTGATTTTTGATTCTAGTTGTAAATTGCTGTTTATTTTACACACAACAGTTATTTTTGTTTATAAAACTAAAGCTTTATTACTTTTGCAACTTACATTGGAGAAGTATGGTGGAAAGCCTTTTAAATACTCTATTAAGCTTTTACCAAGGTTTATTGTAGATTGTACTTTATATTATGGATTATATATTTTTGCTATTTAAGAGATGGGAATTAAATAATTTTTATTCTTATCATGAAAGTACCCTAATTTAGTAATCAATTTTTTTAGTGACAATTCTTGAAATCCAAGGGACACATCAACACATTTTAAGTATCATCAAGTACATGGTATGAAATTCTCTATTTCTCTAGTCTAGTTTACATAGCATATAGAAAATCTACATAATCTTTACATCTCATCTTTTTTGACAGAAGTGTGTACTTGGTTTAGTTTGACAATAAACTTTTATTCTTTGATATGCTTTTCTTTTTTGCTGTACCTATTATATTTAGTAGGTTGTTTAGATATGATATTTAGAGCTATGTTTTTTTGGCATTATGTGCTTTAGTTGTGGGCATAACTTAGAATAATTTGATTGTTTTCTATTTGCCTGTCTTCAATCTCTGTGCATACTTATCTTTTAAATTTATAACAAAAAGCACAGAATTAAAAGCCATTACAATTAAAATCTTTTTTAACAGTATTGATATTTTTATTTTTTAAGGTTTTTATTTTTTGGCAAAGAATTGTTTTAAATAACATTTAAAAATAGAAACTTTAGTTATATAGAGTAGATGCAATTACATTAAAACATCTTAATTGAAACATGATCTTTAGCAAAGCATTGACTTGTATATAGATATTTTATAGATTCAGATTGATATAAGGCAGCTAGTTGGATCAAAAAGAACTTAAACTTTCTTTAACTTAACACCAGATAGAAAAGCTAAACATAAGCCATTCTAAAAATTTCTCTGTGATATATATTGTTCTAGTAGTTAAACCTGTTAAAATAGCTTACAAAGTAGAAATTTAAAGCTCTAAGCTAATTGAAAACAAAATACAACTAAAAATGCTGATTACTTAATAGATTATTAAAAATTGTGTAAGTGTTATTTAATTCTTTAGTTTATTCTTAACATATATAACAAAAGTGTTACTTGGAACAAAAAAGACTTAAAGCCAGACAATAAAAAATATTTGTAGAATACTTTGTTAAAAGCAAATTATACTTACCAACCCAGGATCTGCTTTGGAGCAATGACCCAGGGTTTGGAATTTAGGTTAGTAGTTTGGCAGTTAAAAGTCTTACCTAATCCAAGATCTGATGCTGGTATAAATTTTTTTATAAAAAAGGTTGGTAATCAGAAAAATGACTTACCCAGCCCAAGGTTGGCTTCAGGGAAAAATCTGGCTTTTTAAATCTAGGTTGGTAGATTAGTGAAAAAACTTACCCACCCCAAGATTTGCTGTAGACTAAGCCTATCTAGTAGTTTTTGAAGGTTAATAGTTTATTTATTGGAAATGATTACCTGCTGCATTGCATCTTTGTTTAAAAAGGTTAGTGAATCAAAACAATACTTGCCAAACCTTGATCTGCTTCAGGGCAAAAATCTGGTTCTAAAATCTAGGTTGGTAAAATTGATTTGCTAAAAATGAATTACCTACCCCAAGATCTGCTGTGAACCAAGTTCATCTAAAAGGATTTGAAGGTTAGTATTTTTCAGGAAAAGCTTACCTGAAATGCAGAATCAAATTGAACCTTGAAATGAATTAGTATTTTTTCAAATTTTGTTACCTTTATAAATCAAAGTTAGCTTCAATTTTTTTTAAAAAATATGCTTACCTTGAGTATCACTGATCTACTATACTTAAAACAGTTATTATTATGTATATTTCAAAGCTTACATTTGAGTTTGAAGTAAATATATTAAGTTTGAGCTGGAAAAGTTAGTATTATGTCTAGTGAAGCCTTAACTTGGGTGTCAAACTCTAATCTCATCTCCTAGGCTTAAAATTAGCCAATAAAAGCAGATGATGGCATCCTGTGCTCCAATCATTATTGCTAAGTTTTTATTATCATTTTTGACTGTCTTACCTTTTAATCAAACCAAATCAATTTACATCCACCTCTCATGTTCTTTACTTTAATTAAAACTGCTGCAGGTAGGGATGCTGTGAGACACTGCCAAGTGTCCTGCAACTATTCCTGCAGCAGCATCTACTAACAAAAATTTAATATCCTTTAGGCACAATCAATATTGTTGTCAGCCTTGTTTGGACCTAAAATTAGGAAAGATTTTCTAACCAAAAACATAGTAAAAAGCTTCCCCTGGGACATGAGCGGTCTATATAAGATTGAAGTAGCTTTTATTATCAATTTAGTTTTAGCTATTTATACTTAATTAAAATGGCATTGTAGTATGTGTATATAGCACAATACCTCCCTTTTCAGAGCTGTTGATATAGACAAAAACAAAGTTGCACACAGAACAAAATATAACACCCCACACATAATTTGACATATAATATATATAGGTGTTAATGTGAGAATCAAATCAAACACACAACACATATATTAATCACATAACACACCAAATCCACACACTAAGTTCAGGATCTTGAGATGCAAGCAAATCAACTCTCACACATCCAATTTTTATTTATGCTTACTGTTTTGATCAGGGTGCACTGAGTTGTGCACTATAATACAGAACTCACTCATGAAAATAAGAGTAATAACAAATCAAATTCAGAGTGCATAAAGTCAAATTAAAAAGTAAATATATCAAGCACCATCTCAATGCTGAGATTTCTAAATTGATATGCACAATCTGAAACAAATGGAGGGTATGAATATTCAAAGATAATGCTTGATTTTAAAAATTGTGCAAAATCAAAGCAACAAGTTAAAATTTGACAAGAATAACATAAATGATGCTAATTTGGCCAAATATGAAAATTTAATCCACATAAATAGAAAATATGGCAACATAGTGTTTTAACATCTTTGATTACTCCCTCTTGGGGAATTAATTCCCCAAGTGAGTTGCTGAATGATTTTCCAACTAATCATTAGGTTGGTGGCACTACTATCATTCAGACATCTATCACGGGAATCAAACATTCCAGATCCTAAGCAAAACACAACTTAAATAAGCCTCATGACTTAAGAGAAATATTATTCAGATAAGCCCCATGGCTTCCATGACGTACATGGACAGTATGTGGCTTCCCATGATACTATATATTATCCTATACCCATATTCAATAAAGTATTATCCTCTTAATTTCCCCCTTTATTTTGTTTATTATACTTCCAAGAAGTATATACACAACAGTAGTAGCACAGGTAGGTTATCCACACCTACACAACTTTAAGAAAAAAATTCTTTCAAAGAAAAGAACCCAGCAAATGTCACTTTCTGTAGGTTGGAGAGATTACAAAGAAGGACAAGACGTCCCTACAGGTTTTATTGTTTTCAACAATGTCCTTGTATCCACCAAACAGTATAATCTTCTCAACACCTGTAAACTCCTGAACCTGCCTCCAACTGCTGCAAGCCCACAGTCACCCAAGATACCTAACCTCACATTTCAACGTCTGCGCACAGCAGAGATTGGGATGTTTGAAGGATTATTCCAGAAAACATCAACCTCTGGATTCAAAGCACTCAAAGCAAGTTTACACAAGTAGGCTACCCCCGCAGACTCTGGGCCAGTGAGATATCCCTTTGCGTCACAGGAGTTGCCTCACACTTTGTAAGCAAATGGCTCAAACAACACTCTGATCACTTCAAAGACAGAATGTAAAGAAGCCTTCCTCAAAAGATTCACCATGAAGGATTCCAATGTAGTAATCACAACAAAACTCAGAACCTTCAAAATGACTGAAACAATTGAGGATTATATTGCAGCGTATGAAGACCTACATGACTGAGCGTCCAAAACTATTAACTTTGATGAAGCCAGGCCACAATTGGACTTTTACAACAGCTTCCCTACACACATCAGACATCAGTTTAATATGACCCTCTGCAAGAACCTCCAGGACACATTCCTGGAGTAAAAGTGTGTGGTACAAAAATCTGACAACCTGCATGCAACAAACAAAAAGAGAGCCCTACAGCTAAAAAGGACCCTCAAACCAACAAGCAGAACAACCAGGCTAATAATATCCATCCTCAAAACGGGATCTGCACTGCTCAAGCTAATCAAGCAAGCATTGAAGACACCAACAAGGAGGGAAAATCTCAGGGGAGTGCTTAGGCAAGCTGCCCTCCCCCAATTTACAAGACTTGTACAGGGACCAAGACGTGAATTTGATTACCATAATGCAAGTACCCTCCATCAATCCTCTACTGTTTGCCGCCCAAATTGGAAATGAACTCCTCACTTATCCTTTCTGCTTTTGAAGGTATCAGGGCACAGCACTATTCAACACTAGAGCAGACCAATCCCTTGTTGACAAGAAATTTGCCAACCTCATGAAACTACCCACAGTCCAAAGTAATATCAAAAGAGTTATCATGACAGACAATAGGAGCACACCAGTCACCAAGGAAGAAAAACCTTTCCACACCCAAATTGGAGACGTACAGACTATGCTCAGTGGCCCTATTATACCAATCCCCAAGTATGATGTTATACTTGGTTTAGATTGGATGAGAAAGACAAAACCTCACATTGACTGGAATAGCACTACTCTCACCATACAATGAGGCAAAGTGCACCATCATGTCTACCCAACTCACCTTGATACACTCACAAAGGACCATGTATTTGTGAAAATCATGGAAACAAAACAGGAAACCAAGTCTGGCAGAATCAATTGGGACACCTGCACATGTGAAGTTATCCACTTTAAGAGTACAGAGACAGTACATGAAAGAGACCCAATCAGAGCACAGCTAGTCATTGAATTCTCCTCTGTTTTCTAATAAACTTTACCAGGCCTACCGCCTGATTGGGGCATATAATAAAAATTTGACCTCAAGGGAAGTATCCCCAAAGCACGCCTCATTTAATGCCTCACACCTCAGGAGGACAATGCTTTAAAATCCTACCTTGAAAAAGTCCTTGAGAAAGGCCTCATTCAGCTGTCCAAATCACCTTTTGGCAAAGCTGTCTTCTTTGGGCAAAAAAAGATGGGTTACTCTACCTAGTCACAGACTACAGGGCACCCAACAAGGTCACAATTAAGAACAGGTATCCACTGCCCCTGATTAATGACCTTTTTGACGCCCTGGGGAGGTCCCAAATTTTCACAAAAATTGACTTAACTGCAGGCTATCACCAAATTTGTGTGAAACCAGAAGATATCCCAAAGACTGCATTCAGAACCAAATATGGGTCCTTTGAATGTGTCATCCTCAATTTTGGTATGAAAAACGCTCCTAGTACCTTTGTGATCTTTGTGAACAAGGTCTTCAAGAAACACATTGGAAAAAGAGCAACCATCTACCTAGACAACATAGTCATATACAGTCTAACAGTAACAAAACACTGGGAAGATGTTTGTCTGGTCCTCAGAACCCTCAAAGAAAACCAACTTGTTGCCAAGCCTTCAAAGTGCAACTTCTTCTTGTCTGAACTCCCATTCCTTGGTAACATTATCAGCAAGGACAGAATCAAACCAGAACCAGAGAAGATATGTGCCATAACCAAAAAGCCAGCATCAAGAAATAAGAGTGAGCTTTGTACCTTCCTGGGTATAGTAGCCTACTTTAGTAGATTTATTTCTGACTAGGGTGCTCTGACTGCCCCCTGTCTGCAATCACAGGCAAGACAACCAAATTTGTGTGAACACCACTAAGAGACCAACACTTCCAACAACTAAAAAAGTGCATGGTCACTGCCCCTATCCTCCAATATCCAAATTGTGAGGGAGTATATAAGCTGGAGACTGATACATCCAATTACGCCATAGGAGGAGTACTCCAAATTCAAACTGCAGAAAAGGACTTCCTCCCTGTAGCATATGAGTCAAGAAAACTGAATCATGGTGAAAAAAAATCCAATACATGACAAAGTGCTGGTAGCTATTGTGCACTGTCTCATGAAGTGGCAATGTTACCTGGAAGGCGCACAAATATTCAAAGTGCTAACCAACCACAAGTCACTGATATTCTTCAAAACCCAACAAAACCTTACAAGAAGACAAGCCAAATGGATGAGTCTCATACAGAGAAACCCTATGCAAATTGAGTACAAGCCAGGCAAGGAAATACTTAATGTAGACGCTCTATCAAGGCTATACAATAAACATAATTTCTACACACTAATGGGGACCCCAATTGGTCCATGTTAGTCATGAGGAATCTCCAAGAAGGGTTCTGTGGGGTTCCTGTCCACCAGTCCCCAAAGTGTGTCCTGGATTGTAGCCAGGGACCAGGTGGAAGGGGTTGTCCATTCTCTAGTAAGGGAAAATATATCTCAGAAATATGTATAGGGGTCAAAATGGGCTTTTATTCACTCTCAGAAGGAAGATACCCTTAGAAACCTTCTGGTATATGGCCCAGGGGATCAAGAAAACAATATGGATTTGCCAATAATTGGAGTCCTCTAACAATATCTTGGTCTCCTTGTACTTGGACTCCTGCACCTTAGTCTTAGACTTCTGCTCCTTAGACTTGTACCACTTCTCCTTAAACTTGGACTCCTTCTTCTTAAACTTGGTCTCCAGCGCCGCGCTTAGGATCCAGCTTCTTATTCTTGGGCTCCCAGCTCTCTGTATAGCTTTAGTGGCCTTGGTATTCCACTTGTATCAGTCCAATCAAGCTCCTGCTGGTGATCAAAAGGCTTCCAAAAACCTCTTGGCAGAAACTCAAAAGGCCTTGGAAAGACCCTGTCAAAGACCCAGAAAGACCTCAGAAAGACCCCATAACTTTCCAGCCAGCCACCTTTTTATAGTATCCTTTTCCCAACGGTTCTGCCTTCAAAATGGCTTTCTTCAGAAGCTTAAACCATTGCTGCTCACTTTTTCCTATAATAAATTAAGCTTACATACTTACTTTCTCAAAAGCTTAAAGTATTAATTCACTATTTCCTTGCTTATACTTTAAGCTTTTGGCTTCCAACCAATTATTTTCATCAGGAAACCTGCAAGAACTCAACCAATGAATGAAAAGCGCTGAAATAGACCATTT
The DNA here is from genome assembly GCA_014839935.2 of Entomophthora muscae. NCBI lineage: Eukaryota > Fungi > Entomophthoromycota > Entomophthoromycetes > Entomophthorales > Entomophthoraceae > Entomophthora > Entomophthora muscae. Next base: position 35,865 of record QTSX02005072.1, on the reverse strand, counting down.
CTGAAGTTCCACCGGGATCCAACTAGGAAAATAATTTCCACGGCTCAAACTGCTCAAAGCAACAACTCTTCACGCATCAAAGCACTAACTGGTCCATTATTCCGGCACCAGTCTTCCCTGCATTCAACCTAAACCCATTTAAATAGTAGAATACTATTTAAACTGTTATTTCTGGACCTCTTCAACGTTTTCCCCATATATTTACAAATATAGTAAAATCCAAGGAAAACATCCCACCAAAACAACTTTGTATCCAGCTCTCATAGCAACATACCTTCATCTATCCTAGGAACTTAATAAATAAATATCTTAACCATACTTCTATACACATTCCTTCTTGAGTTTAATACTAAACCAAGGCAGAACATTCCACATTTTACCACCTTGGCAAATCAATTTAGCAAAATATTGGCTCATTTCTCCGGACTACCAGTTCTTCATCATCTTATGATCCTTCAGCCAGCTCATTTCAGTCTCCAACAGCCTATCATTCCTCTGGCTACTCATTTATTATGACCAGCTACTTCTGCATCAGGATCTTTGAGCCCTTCCACTTATTCTCACTAGGAACCATCTTGGTTCCACCTGCACAATGAACCATTTTGGTTCCAAATTTCAATATGAACCAACAGTCCTTCAACTAGCTTTCTCTGTGATCAAACAGTTCCTCTCACTAGTCTTCTCTGCTGATTCTGTGAACCACATTGATTCTTTATCTCAGTCCCTGTTACCAGAACCTGTAGACCCAGGCATGAGTCTACATTGAACTGGCGTTTAACTGGGCCCTTGCAAGTGGCATTCCACTTAGGCCATCCAACCATAGATTCTCACAGCCTATGTTGTTGTTTTTACTCATCCAGGTGATTAAGTCTGGGCTTTTAGTTGCAGAGTAATCAGCTCTACTTCCCAGAGGCCTGATTACACTAAGTTCTGCAGCTTGCTTCCCCAAGCAAACCACCTTGGTGACACCTCTGAGCAAATCTATGCCCTCCAATGCTCACTTTGGGTTCTCCCAAAAGCTCTCATGAGAACATAAACAAGGACACCCTACCAGTCTGCTAGGTAGGGTTTTTGATCAAAGATCTCCTGTAAGTGTATCAGGGTACGTAGAGCCCTCAGATCTCTTCACCTCCCTGGCAGCCTGCGCTACCTGCCAGGGGTCCAAAATCTTCTCCACCTCAAACAGACAAAGTTCCCTGCTAGCTATCTCATTCTTTACCCTTTTGCAGCCACAGTTCCCCGCTAGGTGAAGAACTTCTAGCCCACAGCAGCCAATATCTTCTTCTGGGTGGAGGCAACATCTGCCTCTAGTAGTCTTTACACCTACTAGCTAGGCCTTACTGTCCCTAGTAGCCATCATTCCCTACTAGGCCTCTACCTGCAACAAACAACCAAACTTTTGCTTGGCCAACATTAGCCCTGCCTGAAAACCACCAAAGATGTGGAACTTCACAGGTTCCCACCTGGCACACTTATGAATAACCAAGAAAAAGTCCTCAAGAACAAGCATCTGTTCAAAAACGTATATGTCACACTATACTAAATAATTTCAAGTGGTGACACTGTACCCTATGTCCTGTCAACACAAAAGATTGACACAATCTTCTGATATCACAGAGATCTGGGGCACACCTGTAGCAGGAACTTGAATGAATATCTAAAGACACACTACTTGTGGACCAACATGCTGGATGATATCAAGGAAGTAATAGAGTAATGAAAAGTCTGTGAAAAGTACACTCAAACCAAGGTACCACCCAAGTCAGTACTACCAGTATCAATCACACAACCCTTCAAAGTGTGGTCACTGGATATTGTGGGACCAATGCCTGGCAAACAAAAAGGCAAAAAGTAAATCATAACAGCTATTGACTATGCAACCAGATGGCCTGTGACACAAGCTACAAAATAACACAAAGGCAATTATGTGAGGCAATTTATTGGTAAAGAAATCATAGCCAAGTTTGGGAAACCCAACCTTCTGATCACAGACAGAGGGACCAAGCTTAAAGCCATTGACACCAATATATACCTTTCCAAAAATGGAATAAAAAACATCACAGCCAGCCTGTATCACCCACAAGCAAATAGAAGAGTAGAACAATTAAATAGCTCTCTAGTGAAAGCCCTTAGTAAGTTATCTTCTAACAATCCAAAAGCATGGGTCAACATGTTACCAACAGAACTCATGGTATGCAGAGCACAAGTCAACTGCAACACAGGAAAAAGCTTGTATGAACTTGTCTATGGGAAAAAGCCTAACCTTGTTATTACTACTGTAGGACCGTGTTTACCTCTACCTAAGAAGGTGCCAGACAACAGTGATCCTGATGTACAGAGTGCTAGAAAAGACCAAGAAGACATGGAAAAAAAGAGAATTGAGAGTGTTGTGAATGTCATCATTCACCATGTTTTGATTTTGCCTTCAATGAGTTATTTCAAGGACAAATATCTCTCTTTTGCTTTTGCCCCTCAAAATGAGTCTGGCTCCAAATAGGGAAATTCAGTTTTTCAGTTTCCTGATTCTGTGCAGCTCACTTGTCCCACTCATGCTTATGGCAAGTGATCCAATTGTCCTGGTAGTGTTCTGTGGTAATGTCAACCACTATATATTCCATTTCTATTTCACTGATAAAAATTAAGTTCTATTCACATTTTGTCTTTGTGTCTCCCAGTACTTTGGCGCCTCTCTAGCCACATCTAGTAGATATTACTCAATCAGGGCCACAAGGTAATTGTATGGCCTTTCCTGCCATCCTAACCAAGACTTATTAGAAACTTAATCCTAAGGTTAGAATTCCCTGTTGTGTTTCTGTGCCACGCCTCAGAACACAACAAAAATGGTGCTCACTACAGGGGCTGTAAGCCCCTTGGTTTCCCTCTTTGCAACCATGTTTTCAGGTCCTTTGCCTCCTCCTATACAAGAGCCAAGTTCACCTGAAATCACCAGTCCTCCTATTGAAGAAGACATCATAGACCCACCTATTGTCTCTACTGTGCTGGAACTTGGGAATGATCCCTGACTAGTGGCCTACTCTTTGGGTATCCCTGACTTGGAACAATTCATAGCAGTAGCCCTTGAGGTAGCCCATGATGGGGACATCCCTTGCCTCCAGCTACAGTTCAGTTGAGAAGAATACTATGAGTTGATTGTGGCTCTGCAATTACCACAGCATCTCCTCTCAGCAGCTGGCTCTGCTGAGCACCTATTCTCATTCTTTGTACAACCTGCCTTAGCCCACCATCAAATGGTGTTAGGGCTCCATGTGCAGGAGATTTTGTCTCTACAAGCAGCTATCACTCATCATTGCAATCAGTTTGCTGCCTATCAACAGTGGATTCACTCCCTGTTTTCCTTGATTTCAGACAATCAGCGCAACTATGTCACTTCCCAAACTTGCTTAGTTAATTCCATTGAGCAAATTCTCCAGTCCATCCCCAAATACGTTAGAAAGCGTCTACATGAGTTTCACCAGCTAGAACAACCCTGGCAAGCCCAAGTAGATTCTACCTTGAACGCCTATCTTACCAACTTCAAACAACTTGTACAACAGCTCAATGCGTTCAGCGCTGACTCCTTTGAGCAACTAAAACAAGTTGCAGACCTTGCTACTAGAGGCCTTCACAAGCTCAGCAAAGAATTTGATAAAGAAAGGGTTTCCACTGCTGCTGCCATTAAAAAGCTCTAGGCTCAAGTGAATGAATTATCTACGCCCAAGCCAGGTGTTCTCCTTTCTACCCCATCTGACAATCTGATGGATAGATAACAGAGGCTATGGGATACCATTTGAGAGCTGTGAGAGTCTACCTTCAGTCAAGATTTCACTACTGAAGCCCCTCAGCCTGATCCTCAGGTGCTTGCTTTGATGACTCAAGTTGCTGAGCTACAGCAAGAGGTTGATGCCTTACACAAAATGAGGGCAACTGCTGCTAGTCCAACTGAGCTTATTGATGAAGATGGCTGCTGCCCTGCCCTGGCCTATCAGGAGCCCCCTAAATTCACTGTGCTAGAGAGTTGATTGCTCTAGCCAATGAGGTGGACCACTTGAAACGGAACCACTCCAAACTTGATAAAGACATGCAAGAAATGAGTAAATTAATTTATTCAGTGAATGACAGGTTTGCCCCTTGCCTCTTAGTGGGTCCTTTTCTTACCTCCCAACAGTCTGAGCTTTCCACGGTAGTAACAACTCAGGGCCAACGCCTAGGTGTTACTGAGCAACAGACTACCTTGGCTAATAATATGGGTGCACACACTGCTGAGACCTTGACTACTCTTGAAGAGAGTGTTTGTCAGCTGTGGGACAGGCAGCCCCTCTCTGAGTCTGAAGCAGAATTCTCCCTGTGCATGGATGTACCCAATAGCAACAATGGTGGTCCAACTCCCAAAGCACACTTCAAACCTACCTTTAAGCAAGTCTTTGACCCCAAAACTTCTACCATTGCAGCTTTTCTAACTATCTACAAAACTTCCATTAGGAGAGCCTCTGATGAGGTTAAGAAGGAACATATTCTAACCTGCCTGCACCCAACCTTTCAGGAGGTAGTAGTACCCAAGTTTTCCACCATTGAGACTTGGGAAGAAATGAAGCAGCTTCAGATTAACAAATTTGGTGGTAACCTTAGTTTGGAAGTGAAGAAGGACGCCTTCATGCACATTGCTTTCAAACCTAAGGAGATTCTAGCTAATTTTGCAGATAGATTCTACATGGAAGGACAGCAACTGATAACAAGCAGACAATTGGCAGCACACAAAGCTTACATGTCTTGCACTCAAGCCCTCAAGGTTAATAAGCTTCTATGTCTCCACTTTAAGGCTCATAAGGCCATGCTTTCCTCTATGAAGAGCATAAAGACACTGTTGGAGGATATGCACCTTACCCATTCTGGAGCGGTTGTGCAGGAGAATTGTGCCGCCTCTAATTCTGGTTTGTCTTCTTGTGATCCTTACATCCTCACCATGAACTCACAAAATCCTCCTAGACACCAAGGTTGCCATAACTGTGGCCAGATAGGTCACCATTTTTGAGTCTGCACCAATCCTTGGGTTGAAGGAGCTGATCCCAAGGAGCAGGCGGGAAAAGAACAGTCAGCCTAGAGGCAGAGACACTCTCAGTTGACAATTCTTCCCAGTCTCCTTCAATTCCTCCCTCTGTAGCTGACTCTGAGCCTACTGACACTGAGGCTCCTCCCATTCTGCTGCTGTTCCACAACATCTCTGAAAACTCTGACATGGATGATTCAGACATTGATGATCCTGACCCCTATGGGTATTCAGTCCTGGCTGTCCCCAAAACCATTGTGGTCCCTTGTAAGTTACACTCTGGGAAAACTACAATGACTGCCAAGTCTTTGTCTGAAGCCAAAGAGGTTGTCTCTTGTCCATACCTCACCCAGGCTAAGAGGTCTCCTGTGCTTGTAGAGCCATCAAAGGAAGCTGATGAAGTTCCCAACGCTGTATTTAAGAATGTTTCAGCTTTGCTTCCTCTCTAGACTGTCTATAAGGAGTTTCCAGGCTTGAGATGCATGATCAAAAAGTAGGACAAAGAGCCAGCAGAAGCCCAGGACATCCTGGACGTCCTTCCACCCTTTGGTTGTACTACCACTTGTGTGGAAATATCCATCCAAAAGGTGAAAATCAAGGCTGTCTTGGACATTGGGTCTCTTGTTAATGTTGTCTCCTTGAAGCTTGTCAAGAAGTTCAAACTTGCCCCAGACCTTAACTATCACCAGCTTTATGGTACAGCTGGGCTATTCATGACTTGCGCTATAGGGGCTTATTCTGCTCTTATCATGCAGTTTGTCAAGCTACTTTTAGCTATGCCTGCTGTTGTCTTGGAAAATGAGAGTTATGATCTCCTAGTTGGTACTTAGTTACTTAGGGAATATAATAGGATCATCAACTTGAAGGATGGCTACCTCTCTATCTTAGGGTAAGAAGTCCCTCTGATCTTTGAAGAGACTGCTAAAGTCCCCAGGAAGCGTCTCAAGACATGTGCCTTGGAATATTCCACTGGTGTTTTTACTTTAAAATACTGTACCCATTCCTCCAACATGAAATGCCCTCCCATGGCTTGTCCTGAGTCTGAAGGGATTCCTCTCTTGGCCACTTCTGCAGTGACTATCCCTCCTGGCTCTCAGGCCATCCTGGGCTCTCAGATATCTTATGAGCTGCCTGAACACACCTTCTTGGAGTTGTAATCTCCTCCCCTCCTTTCTAGGACACAACAAACCTTACCTCTGCCTGGGAATCTTGGATGTCTCTCATAAAGACCCTATTGAATTGCTGATTGCCAACTTGACTGCTCTCCCCATACATGTGTCTAGAGGGCAGTTTGTTGGCTATGTCAAGTTGCTGAATGCTCCTGACGTCCTATCACTACATCCCTTTGGTATGTTCTAGGACTTTAACTTACCTGTGGACAAGCCCCAAGTCCTATACTTGTTCACTGCACAAGACTTCCTGCAACTATCCCCAGTTCAACAGAAATTAGTGCTTGACCTACTGGATTAGTTTTCAGATATCTTTTCTAAAGATAGCACTGATTATGGTCTAGCCAAAGGCGTCATTCACCAGATTGATACTGGTGATGCTCCCCCCTTTTGTGCTAAACCCTACTGCTGCAGTTATGTAGAGGACACTCAGGTGTCTAAAGAGCTCAGGAAACTTTTAGACGCTGGGCTACTGGCTCCTTCCCAAAGTCCATGGGCCTCCCCTTTGCTCATACTGAAGAAGAAGGATGGAGGTCATTGTATTGTGATGGACTATTGTAAATTGCACTCCTTAACCAAAAAAGATTCCTACCCCTTGCCACGTATTGATGATGCTTTCCACCGCCTTGGGGGCTCCAAGTTCTTCTCTGCCATGGATCTAGCATCTGGGTACTAGAAAGTTGATCTTTCTCCCAAGGATAGACAGAAGGCCGCACTCATCACTTCTGAAGGGCTGTTTGAGCCTACCTGTATGCCACAGGAACTCTTCAATGCCCTGGCTACCTTTCAACAAGCCATGGAATCCATCCTCTGTGACTTGAAGCTTTCATGTGTCTTAGTATACCTAGATGATATAATGGTCTCCAGTGCTATCTTTAAAGCTCACCTGGCTCACCTCAAAAAAGTATTCATAAAGATTTGAGAGGCTTGCCTTAAACTGAAACTATCTAAGTGTGCTTTCTTTAAAGGACACCTTTAGTTCTTGGGCCATGAGGTAACCCAGACAGAGATTCACCCAATGACCAAGAAAGTTGAGGCCATTGACAAAATTCTTCCAACCACTAACCTGTAATAAGTACAATTCTTTCTGGGCATGATGGGTTACTACAGAAAGTTCATTCCTGACTTTGCCAATACAAGGAAACCTTTGATCCACCTATTATGGAATGTCCCTTTCAAATTGACTGATAATCAGCAACAAGCCATTGAGACCCTCAAACAAAAACTCAAAGATGCTTCCATCCTAGTGTATCCTGACTATAATAAGGAATTCATCCTTTACACTGATGCTAGTGACCTGGCTATTGGAGCCATCTTGGCCCAACTAGATGATGAGGGTATGAATCATCCTGTAGCCTATACTTCTTGTGTCTTGAACAAGCATGAGAAGAATTAAAGTGTCATGGAGAAAGAGTGCCTTGCTGCACTGCATACTGCCAAAAAGTTCTGCCATTCTGTTTATGCCACTCATTTCACTGTGGTCACTGACCATGCTTTTCTTAAGTAGTTACAACAGCTTAAGGAACCAGAAGGACAATTATCTAGATGGGCTCTCTTCCTTTGCAAGGTTATGGCTTCACTGTGCAACATTGCACCAGGATTCAACATCAGAACACTGATGGATTATCCAGAATGCCCATCCTTGCTCTACACCCTGCTGAAGCTGATTGACGGTTGTATGAACTAATTGGATATCCTTCCTCTTGGGAGAGAAAGACTGAGGAAGTCTGAAGTTGCTCTATCTAAACTATCTGAGGACACTCTACTTTGTGACAATCAGCTTTTTAAGAAGGTACAAGACTAATACTTGCCTTATGTACAGCATAGTCTTTGCCTTTTGTTAGTGCTTCAAGCTCATAAGGAGACGGGACATAGAGGCATTGCCAAGACCTATTCATGGCTCCAGAAGAACTACTTCTGGGAAATTCTCTGCCTGATGATCCCAGATGTTATTGCTAGTTGCCATAATTTCCAGCTCCAACAACCTAAAGCTGCCTCTCATGAGTTTAAGCTAGTCCCCCCTTCAACACACATTTCACACTGTTAGTATTGACGCTGTAGGGCCTCTACCCTGCTTCTTGCGCTGGTTGCCGCTTTATCCTAATTGCTGTTGATCATTTTAGCAAGTTGGTGGAAGCTTGCCTTACTAAGGACATCACTGCCAAGATAACTGCCACCTTCCTGTTGCAAAAAGTTTTTCTACTGCCATGGCTGCCCTCAAATGTTATTGTCTGACAATGGGACTAACTTCAAGGCCAAGTTGGTAACCTCTGTTGTTAAGGCCTTGGGATCTCACCAGTCTTTCTCTGCCCCCTATAATTCTTCTACCAATGGGGCAGTTGAGCGTGCAAATTTGACTCTGGTTTCTATCATGTGGAAATTCACTTATTCTGATGCTGTCAACTGGGATCTATACTTACCCGCTGCTCTCTTTGCTTATTGCCTTAGCAAGCATTGTATCACTGGGTATTCTCCCTTTGCTATTCTGTATGGGCGTGAGGCCACCACTCTATTACTCCTAGGAGCCCCCTACTCTCCTCTGATAAGGCTATGAACCCTGATGACCATATCAAAGATTTTGTCAACCGCATAATTTACATACAGGCCACAGTATAATCTTCTGCATACAAGACCAAGATTCTTAAGCTCTCCCCTGACAATGCTGGATGGTCTCCCTTGCCTAAGTTCAACATTGGGGACCACATTCTCTACTATCAGCATATAGTAGGAGGACACGCTCACAAGCTAGATAAATTGTGGATTGGACCTTTAGAAGTGACCTTCAAACAAGGGTCAGAGTACACTGTGAAAATCCTCTCCAGTGGTTGTCTGTTTGCCCAAGTGCATTTAAAGTTCCTCTGCAAGTACTACCTCCTTAAGGATAATCCAGAGGGGGGCAATGTTGTGAATGCTGTCATTCACCATGTTTTGATTTTGCCTTTGATGGGTTATTTTGAGGACAAATATCTCTCCTTTGCTTTTGCCCCTCAAAATGAGTCTGGCTCCAAATTGGGAAATTCAATTGTTCAGTTTCCTGATTCTGCGCAGCTCACTTGCCCCACTCATGCTTGTGGCAAGTGATCCTACTGTCCTTGTAGTGTTTTATGGTATTGTCAACCACTATATATTCCATTTATTTTCCACCAATAAAAATCAAGTTCTATTCACATTTTTGTCTTTGTGTCTCCCAGTACTTTGGTGCCTCTCTAGCCATGTCTAGTAGATATTACCCAATAAGGGCCACAAGGTAATTGCATAGCCTTCCCTGCCATTCTAAAATAGACTTAGTACAAATTCAATCCTAAGGTTAGGATTCCCTGTTGTGTGTCTGTGCTGCGCCTCAGAACACATCAGAGAGAGAGGCAATCCCACTACAACAAGAAAGGTTCCAAGTATGGAACAAAATCTGGGTTGTCAACCACAATCAACATAAGTTAGATCCAGGGTTGTATGGGCCAGGCATTGTCATGGAGGTCAAGCCCAACAGTACCTACCTAATCAAAGGGATTGGCGCTCAAATCAGAACTAAAGCACATGAACCACAACCGCCTCCACTTGTGCAAAGCAAGGACTGCTAAATGCAACTCCTGGCTCCCTGTTCCCAATGCCAAACTAGATCAGTACCAAGCCTGTATCCCCAACACTATCAACAAAATTCCCAAGGTTCCACCTTCCAGCACCTCAGGGGTAGATGTTGTAACATATTTGATTGATCCCTCTCAGGAAATCAATTCCCCAAGTGAGTTGCCAAATAATTCCCTGGCTAATCATTAAGATGGTGGAACTACTATCATTCAGCCATCTATCATGGGAATCAAACATTCTGGATCCTAAGCAGAACACAACTTGAATAAGCATTGTGACTTAAGAGAAGCATGACTCAGAGAAGCCTCATGAATTCCATGATTTAAATGGACAGTATGTGGCTTTCCACGATACTATATATTATCCTATATTTATGTCCAATAAAGTATCATTCTCTTATATAACTTTCCCCTTTATCTTGTTTATTATACTTACAAGAAGTATATAATTGACAATAGTATCATGGGAAGCCACATACTGTCCATGTATGTCATGGTAGTCATGGGGAGTATCCAAGTAATTTTTCCTCTTAAGTCATGAGTCTTGTCCAAGTTATGTTCTGTTTAGGACTCAAAATGTTTGATCCCTGTAATAGATGGTCAAATGGTAACAGTGCTATCCAATTAATGATTAGTTGGGGAATCATTCAGCAAGTCACTCAGGGAATTATTTTCCTGAGAGGTAGTAATCATAGATGTTGCAACATGTTAAAAAATAGGAATAGGAATAGTAATTTGTATTTTTTTAATAGAAAACATTACACAACCAGAGCAAAAAACAAGTACACCTAGCAAAGAGTGCCAAGGTTGTGTGCATCAAAGAGGGTCTACTAACAGAGTTCCTGTAAGTACAAATGAAAAAGCAACCAACAGCACTTCCAGTGAAGAAGATAAAAAACCATAAACCCAGAGCCAGACAGTTTACACTGAAAGATCTGGAGCACCAATACCAAGGTCAAAAAGTTTACAAGAAAGGCTCAAAAGATGACCACATTCAGAACTGTTAATGACAAAACCATTGAGGTGTTTCTCTGATATACTTACTCAAATACTGCAAAGATCCATATAGAACAATTATGTGTAAGAAGTGTGAAATTGTCTTTGATACTAGCTACAAGCCTTATGTAAGCAATGTGAATAATGGGAAAAAAGAAACACCAAAATCCTATCAAACTATAAATAAACAAAAGGCTTTGAAAATTAATGAATGCTATGCTCAAGTGCCTATTGTAAAAAGGAAAGCCTGGCTCTCACCCTGGTAGGGAGTACTGTGAGAGATAGGGGATAAACTTAAAAAGTCTGACTTTCATCCTGGGGGATGAACTGTAAGACTTTTCCCAAAAGAGTACAAGGTTATAAATAAAAGATTATAGATTAACAAGATTCAAGTTTAAAAGATAAAGAAAAGAAGGAAAAGGTTGAAACAGATCCTTAATAAAAATTGCTAATAATTTATAATTTATAATTTTAATTTGCAATATAGAGAGATAAGGTTTGTAAAGCTCCTAATTTCAAAACAACAGGGTCAATCCCCTGGCAAGGGTTCACACAAGAGGTTCTGTGACTCCCAAATCAACTTCTCTATTCCCTATAGCCAAATGCAGAAGTCAACTAAAATTACTAAATCCAGCAACAAGAACCAGTCACAATACCAGCTTGGTGGACAGCTTAATTTGGTAGGACACACCATTTCAAAAACGGTATCTTGAAAAATGCTAATTCAAAATACGCCATCTTGATCTTTGCTATCTCAATTTTATAGTAATAACACCATTTTGAGTTACGGGATCACATTTAAGAAAAGCAGGATTTAAATTTTTTAGATTTTTTGAACTCTAAAAATAACTGAAAAAATTATCAAAAAATAAAAATTAAAAACCATTTCTAGGCTTAAAAAGGCCTCATAATTCCAAATCTTCAATAAAAAAGGGGTCAATCAGAAGTAACAAGGCTTTGTAAAGCCCAAAAGTTAAAATTTACCCAGAACAACTATTTTCATCTATTATAACTATAAACTATACTTTAAAACAAGCATATATTTGTACCAAATACTAAATAAAAGTTGAAAAATAATAAAATTAAAAGAAAGAAGTAAGATGATAAAGAAGTGTTTACTGCAAATAGGCTCAAACATTAGTTGAAAGTGCAACAGAGATTGCCTGAAGATACTCAAGCTTACTATCCTTGGGATAGTATACAAGAGCCACCTTGCTAATATTAGTATATTTCTTTACCACCTTAGTCTGCTTGGGGGGTTTCCCCTGGGATTCATGCCAGTCTTAAAGAGCTGGGAAGAGATGGTTTACTGGGTTTTTAAATGCACCATTATTTTGTTGAATTTGGGCTTATGAACCTGGACTCTTGTTGCAAACTGGCTATGCCAACCTTCAAGGGAAGAGGTGGTCTTGATCAAACCATCTTTTACCTGCTTATAGCAGCTCCATTAGTTTGAGCCACCGCCTTTTCTGATGCAGTGTACTCCTTGAAATAATTCAATCCATTGAGTTTCAAAATACTCAATGAATGGAGCAAAGGCTGCCTGGTTGGTAAGGATATAAGGATGGTGGAGGAGGGTGTCGTAAAAGGCATTGGTCTCCTTCTTTCTCAAAAGGGCAAGGGCAGCAAAGCAGTTGAACACGTCCTTGGCTTCTTTAGTGCCTTCAGAGTTGACCAGCTCATGAAGATCATAGCACTTTTGGAGGCAGCAGCAGAGTGCCTGCTGGAAGTGGAAGTAGCATCCCTGGGGGGAGCTCTTGAAGACTCTAATGAAAGCATTTGCCTGAGCCTGTTCAAAATCCCCTGCCAGATATTTGTTGTAGGGAAGGCTTTATGGCTGCTTCCTGGTTGGGGTGGCTTCCTCTTCCTGGGACTTGGCCATCTTCTTGCGCCCTCTGGTTTCCTTTGGCTCCTCTTCAATGGTTGGGAGGATCTCATTCAACTTGGCCTTTAAAATTGTAAGAGCACAGATATAAGTTTTCTGCTTCTTATTTGGGAGGAAAAAGAAGACCAGGGGAAGAACCAGATTTCCAACCTGCCCACAGATGTTCCAAAGCTGGCTAAATAGCTTTGGGAAGGTGGAGAAAGTTTCATCTGCAAGCCAGGTCTTTCATTTCAACAGGTTACACAGATCCTGTGAGGTGGCAAAGCAAATGATGCGCTCAGGGGCATATTGGCTGTTGTTGTGGAGAAGGAATATCTCCTCATGACAAGATAGTTTTTGTTCCTCTGTAAGGATCAATTGCTCAATTGATGAAGCACTGACGCCTTCAGTGCTCAGAGCATATCTCTGTTCAGTGAGATATCTCTGTAATTTGGAGGCGTCACCAATAGTTGCAAGTTGGGTGACATTTAGATTAAGGAGGGCATTATTGACAACCTCGGTTGCAGTTTGGTCTTTGGTGGTTGGGATGACCTGGCAAAGAAACCAGCAGATCAGTTGGTATAAGGGATCAAAAGGTTCAGCGCAGTCATGCCCAGTAGTCAGGGCCTTAAACCGAGTGAACCCATAGGTGGTGAGTCTAGCTGGGCAGCCAAAATTATCACATTTATAGTGATGTTGGCAGATGGGCTTCTTTTTGTCGTTGCAGCTGAAGATGTAGCCCTTGTAGACAAAGACAGTACCCCCTTTCTTAGTCATTATTGGGTAGCTTGATAGGGTACGTGGTTGGCACAGAAAAGGTGCCATTTTGATTGCAGATATTGTGGGTTGTGTAAAGATCCCAGAGCTCGATTTGCTCATCTGCAGGAGCACCAGGCTTAGGCTCCTGATCCTCTTCCTCTTCAGGCTTTGAGGTAGGATCAGAGTGGTAGTTGAAGTTGAACAACTTCTCTTGGGGGTCTTAAGGGGAGTAAACAAAAGGAGAGTGGAGAGGGATTGGGCTTGTTTCCTCAGGTTCAGGGGAAGGTGTGGGTGACTTGGGGGAGCTTTACCCTTAGCAGGCTGCTTTTTAGGGGTAGTTTTGGCCTTCTTGGCCTTGGGAGAAGTGACCTTGGACTTGGAGGCCTTGGTGGCCTTGGGAGCAGCTTTGATGGTAGGATTGGGAGGCATCTAAAAGTGAATTAGTATCAAAATATGGGAAATTTGGGGGTTGTTTTTAAAGAGAAAAATGTGAATATTTTTAATATAAAAGTTGAAATTTTATTTTGCATAGTGTTGTAGAGAAAGTCTTAAAATACATAATATCAGAATTTCAATGTTTTTATTTTGTAAAAAATATTTTTTATTAGTAACGCAAGTATGCAAAACTTTGAGTTTTGACTGAAACCTTGCAGTCAAAATGGCGTTTTTGAAGTGACGTAATTGAGGTGCTGTAGCTCAAAAACATAGTGTTTTTGACCATTTTTTATATTAAATTAAGAAATTTCCAGTGGAGCTACCTCAACTGGGCCAAATAGTAAAACTTGAATTTTTCAAAAACTAGCTTATACAACTGGGGTTAAAAAGTATCCAGCTGTATAGAGGAGGATAAAAATATATATTTGCAAAGTTTCATATGTTTTCTTACATTTTTTTATTAATATGGTTTTTGACGTGAACTTGTACTTTTGAAAAGTGGAAAGCAAGAATTGCGGTGGGGGAATTGATATAGCGTAGCCTGGCGTCATATGTGATTTCCCCTTATTTTCCCCTATTCATTGTTCACATCAAATCAATTGGGTGATATGAAACTTGGTGGAATTTGAAGTGACATAAATTGAAATGGCGTAATCACCCCCTTCCATATTAAAATCACTATTAAAATATTTTATTAAGAGAACCCTTATCAATGTATCCATGTATAATAAAGTTATAAATTAAATATAAAAAAACTGGTTTTTTTACCCAGTAATGACAATCAGTAGAAGGACTATCATAGTGGTGTCTTTTTATGTTGTTCTTATTATAAGTGTCTTGGATTAATACTATAGGAACATATTCTGGTTGTATAAAACAGGCTTTATTTTAGTGCAGGTTTAAGATTATTTTAGTTAGAGATAAATAGTGTGATTCAAAATGAGGTAAAGTTGAGATGGCGTAAACATGCCCCACACTAAGTGATTTCATATGTAAATAAAGTTAGCAAAATAAGATTTAATTAATCTGACTTGAAGTGACAGAATTGAGATGGCGTAAATTTGAGATGCCACATTAATAAATTATATGTAAAATTTAACTATTTTATTGATTATTTTATTTTTTTGTGGTTCAAAATCACTAACACAAAAAACAACAACTCAAATTAAATCTGAGATAGTGTAAATTGAAGTGCCGTTTTTGAAATGGCATGTCCTACCCTTAATTTGGTGTTTCACTCATTATAAGGGTCACATCACCCCCTGCTTAATCCAACTGATTGATCATCACAGTCTTGTTTCTCTTAATATGCTTCACTCAAACTATATAAGTTATATATATCAATAAAGATAATTATTTAGTTTAAAAATTATTTTCCCCATGTAACCCTGCTAATACAACACAGTTGCAGCATTGATCATTTTTTATGAAAAAATATTTACATTGCCCTGAGTATAGTAGTTTTATAACCTATTGAGATAAACTTAATTGATTCTGTCTAAGAACAGAATAAAAATCAAGAAATTTATACTAAATTACAATAGATTTGGATCCATTATGATTTTGTTTATATCAACAGGTTTTAAAACTACTACATCACCTCTTTCTCTTATATTCTATTTATTTGCTTTATTAAGCCTCAAAAAGCCAAAATATAAGATAGAGATCAGATTTTTAAGTGCATTTTAAAACCAAAAATGATAGTATTTTCTTTGTGTTTTAATTGTGCTGTATTAGCAATGTTACAAGGGAAAAATGTTAGAAACTAGATAATTATCTTCATTGATATGTATCTGTTGTGTTCTGAGGTGCAGCACAGATACACAATGGGAAATCCTAACCTTGGGATTGGATTTGTACCAAGTCTTGGTTAGTTGGCAGGGAAGGTGATGCAATTACCTTGTGGCCCTGAATAATAAGTCTCTACTATTTGTGGCTAGAGAGAAGCGCCAAAGTACTTGAAAACACAAAGACAAAAATATGAATAGAACTTAATTTTAATTGGTGATAAAGAATTGGAATATTTATTGTTTTGGTGATACCACAAAATAATACTGGGACAGTAGGATCACTTGCCACAAGCACAAGTGGGGCAAGTGAGTTGCACAGGATCAGACAATCAAACAGATGAATTTCCCACTTTGGAAATTGACCCATTTAAAGGAGCAACAGCAAAAGCAAGGTATTTGTCCTCAAAAAAACCCAACAAAGGCAAAATTGGAATAGCGTGAACATTGGCATTCACAGCATTGCCCCCTTCTAGGTTGGCCTTAGGGGGGTGGTACTTGGGGAGGAACTTAGCATGCACTTGAGCAAACAGGTGACCACTTGAGAATAGTTCCATGGTGTATTCAGAACTATGCTTGAAAGTCACGTCTAAAGGTCCAACCCATAAAATATCCAACTTATGAGCATGTCCTCCCACTGATAATAGCACCCATGTTGACACTAATAATGTTGAGAGTGACCATGTTGACACTTTGCTGACATGGTCACTGTTGACTCAAAAGTCAAAATTCTTATGTTTATTCTAGTTGTGCTAACTTAATTCTTTTTTAAAGCGTTCAGGGATGTGAACCCAGAAAACATGACAAAATTGTGACCGTTTTGACACAATTTAATATTAAGCGCAAATAAAAACTTGATTTGACCAATTTTCCCTTTAAATTACTAATAAAAGTTTGTTTTTTATTTTTTAACTATGCAAAAGTGTCAATGAGAGAATTTTTAAGCATTGTCAAGGGTCTGGATGTACAAGCATTCTGGCTACCGCCAACCTACCTAACATCCAGCCATTGCCTGATTTGGTGCCCCTCTAATATACTGCTTGACATACCAAGAATGGTAACCAAGCAAAATCACATGACTGTCCAAGTATCCAGTGGCTCAAACCCATCTTGCACATGACCAACCCCTAGGTTTGATCTAACTAAATCCCTGCCACAGTCAAGTCATATAAGTCTAAAGTATTATCTAATAAAATATACTTCTCTTCTTTCTTAATTCCATATTTGAAGCTTCCCCAAAAGGTGCTCCTTATCACTGGTAGCAGCTACGGTTTTTGACCACGCCCATGAGAGAGAAAATGACTGACCAAAACCTGTCCACCTTTGCTCACTACTCAACCAGGCCACATCCCAGGAGACCTAGAAAACGTGTTTCTGTGCTCACAAAATTGACAAAGATATACCTAGTGGATGCACCGTATTTGAAGGTCTGATCATGCCCAAAGCATGCACCAAGATAATTCAATACAGTTGCTCTCTTCAATCACAAATAAATGCACAACCACCTAAACAGGTGAAGTGACCAACACCAAATACATTTGTATTGACAAGTTCTTTGGTAAAAACAAAGAAAATGTCATAGATTGGCTAGGCCACACAGCCGCCAAACTCTGTACCAGCTGTATTCCTCATGAGCAATGGGTCCAGGAAGCCAGCAAGCGCCTGTACAAGGCCACAGCTAACTGGTTTGTAACCTGGGTTGGCTCACAAACGGACAACCAGCTTGACAACTGGGAAGAGTTCAAAGCAGACATCACCCACAATTTCTGCGTCATCAAATCCCTCCAAGACATCACAATACAGCTCAGTGATCTTCCTCAGAAGACCACTATTGCAGCTTACACCAATGAATTTGTGGAAATACATTGCAAAATCCAAAACCAGGCATAAGCTGATAACGTACACACTAGAGCCTCATTCATCAACAGAAAAAACCCTCTGTTACTGCCCTCATCTGCCCAGAAGCTAATACCTCCATGCCCACGCTCATTGCAGAAGCCAAGCACGCAGAAAAATGCATAAACATGGAATATGCTGCACACAACAGCAATCACTCCTCAAACAGCAATGGCAGAGAAAACTCCAATGGCAACAAACGCCAGAATATCAACCATTGCAATGGCAACTCCAATTGCAACAATGGCAATTGCAGTCAAAGCACAAACTGCTCCTGTCCCAAGAAAGAGGACACTGCTGAAGTAAACAATGCTGAAATAGCAACCTGCTATGAATCTGACCCCACATTCAATGACCTCAAAGGTCTCAAAACAGAGGAACAGGGAAAAGAGGAGGGGGAACAGGCTTAAGTGCCCCTGTCTCCCCCCAACCTGACAAAAAACAGTACCAAGGCAAAAACTTTGCTGCTTGCATCCCACGTGTCCTGCAATCCTCCATTTTTATGAACATAAAAAATAAAGATTGCTCACAACTTCTTGTCTACCCATGCACTTAAAAATCACATACACATAAAATTTTTTCCAACTCTGTTGCACAGCACACTATGGTTAGCAAACCTTTTGTAACCAAGTACAAAATACCAGTTGTCAAATCCAACTTCAAATACGCCAGAATGAAAGATAAATCAAAGGTTCTACTTGAAGGCAAAATAGCTCCCACAGAATTGACCTCCAATGCATACAACCGTTCATAAGAGGACTTGTCATGAAAAACATAAACTATAACATTGTAGTAGGCATGGAATGGTTCACCTAAGTGAACCCCAGCATATGTTGGAAAATAAAAGCCATGACCATCAAACACAACAGAGGGAAATTTTAATATCCTCAAAGAACCAATGACCTCATTCTAAGAGACACAGTATTTGTCCAGCTCATAAAACAAGACAACTCAGAACATCTAACCAAAGATAGTACCCTCCACATAATGAGGTTTACTGAATTCAATAACATGCAAATAACCAAGATCCAATGCCCAGAACTTGCAGCACTACTAAATGAATATGCCCATGTATTCAAGGAAGAACTCACCGAGCTATCCCCCAAACAGGAGGTCAAACATGGCATTGATCTATGTAAAGGCTTGCCTAAACCTGCACCCCTCTACAGACTCTCCCCCATGAAGATACAAACCCTCAAAACCCATGTTGAGGACAACTTAGCTAAAGGCTTCATCTGCCCATCAGAATCCTTGTGGGGGGGGCAGCAGTGTTTTTTGTAAAGAAAAAGGAAGGCACTCTGTGTCTAGTAACTGACTAAAGAGCACTAAATGCAAGCACAGTAAAGAAAAAATCCCCTCTTCTACTTATAGAGGATCTGTTTGCAAGACTCTCAGGAGCCCAATTTTTCTCCAAAATGAACTTATCTCAAGTTACAACCAAGTTGAAGTAAAAGAAATTGACATATCAAAAACTGTGTTCTGTACTCAATTTGGATCCTTTGAATGTATAGTAATGAACTTTGGGATGACCAACGCTCCTGTGATGTTTGTTGCCATGATGAACCAAGCGCTCAATGTTCTCTCAAATACATTATTCTACCTCAATGATATCATTATATTCCTAAAACAAAAAAGGAACACCTCACAAATGTCTGCAAGACACTCATCTGACTTGCCAAGCACAAACTTTATGCAAAACCAAGTAAGTGCCAATTTATGGAAAAGGAACTCCTGTTCTTGGGCCACATTGTCTCTGAAAGTGGCATCAAAGCTGATCTGGACAAAAAAAACCATAAATAGCATACAACACCCCACCTCTGTTAAAAAAGTTAGATGCTTTCTTGGTATGGTAGCTTACCTAAGGAAATACATTAAAGACTGCAGAAAACTAACTGCACCAATTAATGACTTAACCAAGGGTGATGTAAAAAAGAAATTCATCTGGACACCATAATGTGACAAGAATTTCCAATTATTAAAACAAGCTTTGATCAAAGCACCAATCTTGCAATACCATAATAACAGGTACTACAAGCTTGAGTTGGATGCCAGTGACACTGCCATTGGCGCAGTCTTACGCATTTGCTAGCCAAGGCAGCAAGACTTCCTACCAGTATGTTACAAAAGTAGAAAACTAACCAACACTGAGCAGAGGTACCTAATACACAATAAAGAATTACTAGCAGTATACCACACATGAAAGAAATGGAGATGTTATCTAGAAGGGCATTTAAACGTCTTAGTACTAACTGATCATAATTCCTTAAGCTACTTTAAAACTCAGAACGCACTCACACAGAGACAAGTCAAATGGATGTCCTTGCTGTAACAGCTAAATTTGGACACCCAATACAAAAAGGGGGCAGAGTTGTTCACAGCTGATGATCTCTCTAGACTATGTCAGCCTAGAGAGGTTTACCCGGATCACCTGGACCATGACTGGCAAAACCTGTACAACACTGAGTATAAAACCAAAGGGAAAGACCCCTCAACACATCAAATAACCCACAATACATTAGTAAGGAATGAAAAGTATTTCTATGTATCAAATGGCACTGTATACCAAATCATTATTCTCAAACATGTCCCATACATCCCACTTGCACAAAGAGTTGACACCATACTAAGACATCACCGCCTACTAGGACATACAAAGGCTAACAACCTATACCTCACACTAAAAGAGATAGTATGATGGCCCAAGATCAAACAGGATATAGTTGATTTCTGAAAAAGTGCACAGTGTGCAAGAAATACACCAGTACAAAGGCTTCTCAGCCAATGTTCAATCCAGTACCAGACACTGAACCATTCAAGGTTTGGGGACTGTTGTAGTGGGCCCCTTCCCCCAAAAAAACCAACATTTGTTAAGAGTAGCTATCAACTTTGCTACATTCTGGCCCATCTGCTGGACAACAAAGGACCACAAAGAAGAAAAAAAAACCAATTCATTAACAAAGCAATCATAGCTGACTAAAGTACTCCAGACTACATCATAACTGATGGAGCAACCAAGTTATCAGGTCACATAGTAAACAATAACTTAAAATCCAAAAACATTAAACACTCCACAACCTCTCTGTACAGGCCATAGGCCAATGACAGAGTGGAACACCTCAATGGCAGCCTTATCAGGACCTAGAGATAATAATGGATGTCAAAGCCAAGGACACATGGCCACTATACGTGAGACATGCATTACTAGTATCCTGAGTCCGCACCAATCAAGGAACAGGCTATTCACTGTTTGAACTAACCTACAGGTACAAACCAGAAATAATCACCCACAACAAACAGCCATACATAAAGATCCCCGGGGAAACCCCCCACAGTAGAACAAGCACCAAATCTACAACACATCCGCCTCAAAGCTAAATAGCAGAAATAAAGAGGCTCAAAACACAAAAAGTAACCTCCACAGAGAACCACTTCCCATTGACTCTCCTGTCTGGGTTCTAGCTGGCAACAGAAAGAAACTAGACTCAGTACACCAGGGACCAAGAAGAATCATCAATTACAGACAAGATCACAATACCTATCTAGTGAAATATCAAGGTGCCAAAACCGCAATTGTCAAGAAATACCACAGAACCTGTCTCTGACTCAGTAAAGGAGAACACTCAACCAGACTGGTTCTAACTAGTAAACATTGCTCCAGGAGCATCAGGCAGCAGCTGTGAAAAAAAAGCCTCCTCCTGATGCACCAGAGTAACCCCTTAAGGGGGTGTCAAGGGTCTGGATGTATAAGCATTCTGGCTACTGTTAACCTACTTAACATCCAGCCATCACCCAATTTGGTCCCCTTCCAATATACAGTTTGACATACCAAGAATGGTAACCAAGCAATATCACATGACTGTCCAAGTATCCAGTGGTCTGAACCCATCTTCCACATGACCAAACCCTAGGTTTGATCCAACTAAATCCCTGCCACAGTCAAGTCTATATAAGTCTAAAGTATCATCTAATAAAATATACTTCTCTTCTTAATTTCATATTTGAAGCTTCCCCAAAAAGGCGCTCCTTATCAGCATAGCTTATTTTTAGTAACAAAACTGAACCATCTACAAGATAAAATTATGTTCAGATTTAAAAATATTTTTATTACATTAATATATTAAAAAAGACATTGTGCATATAGCTGATTGTTGAAAAGTTCATGTTAAAATTATATATGTGGCACTTATTACAGCTTTAATATATTAAGTGGATTGGTGGCTAACGGCAATCCAATAGTTTAAGTGTGAGTCACTATGTAAGTTACTATAGAATTTAGTATTAAAAATAATGTTGAAACTCATAAATGTTGTTTATTTGCTTGTGATTATCTGCCAGGGTGGAGTTAAGCAACTTATAGTGGCGCAATTAAGCTTAAATTAATATACCACCTCATATAAAGAATGTTTTAAGTAACATTGTCAACACTTGACCCTTTTCATATCTGTTAACAACTGCTTAACAACTTCCAATATATGCAATTGTAAAATATCATATTCCCACCCCCAAATATTATTTTTAATAAAGAATTAAAGAACTTTGATAGTTTTTTAGCTTATTTTCTTATGTTTTTTAATTTTATTATGTGAACAAAATACCACAGAAAATGGTTAACATTTGCTAGTCTGCTTAAATTTAATTATGTGTAATATGTTTTTTCATAGTAAATTTTTAAAGAAAATTTCAACAGTGACAATGTTGTCAAAAACAATGTCTACAACTTTTCTAATTGTCAGTGAGAATTCAGCTTTTTTTACTAGTTGACACTCATAATGTTGACGCTTTTCAGTTCTTGCATATAAAACTTTATGTTTTACATAATAAAAACTTCTCATTTTTTGATATGTTGTATTTTTAACTTTTTTTCATATTTTAAAATTTTTAAAATAAAATTCATATATTTAATTTATAATACTTTTACATAAATCTATTAACTTTTAACTTGTTATCTAAAGCTATAATAAAATAAAAACTTGTACAATATTTTTTATATTTAAATTTACTAAAAGCCATATAAAGTTTACTTTTTATATATTATGCTTTTTAAGCTGTTTTGTTTTATTTTTTAAATAAAAATCTTTACCTTAGAACTTGTAGATTATTATTTTAGGACAAGAACACCTCAAAGCAACAAAAGGGTACCAAGCGTCCCTCCAAGGCCCCAAAGACTTCAAAGAAAAAGCCTGTCTCATCAAAGAAGGCCACTCCTAAGCCCTCCCCAAAGCCTTCCTCAAAGTCCTCTCCTGAGAAGAGCCCCACTCACTCCACTGGAGGAGAGGAACTGATGGTTCAGTTACTGACCACAGTTTCTATAACTCAGCTTCTGATGAGGAGCCTAATAAGAAGCACCGCCACGCCAAGAAGTCCCCACAAAAGGATAAGTCTCCCACACATGAGGAGCACCACAACAAGCCCCCTTCTGCTTCCCCCCACCAAACTCACATCCTTCCTGTTCATCCAGGGATGAGGCAAATGTGGTAAAATTGACTCCCTGGTGATTGACTCCCTGGTACGCAACAAAGTTTTAAGTACCAGGGAGTCAAGCGCCGCATTTGTGAATCTATTAGTATTTTTGGCTTAACTGATTTTAAGCTAATTCTTACTAGTAATATAGGGGTTCAAAACCAAAAAAAAACAAGTTTAAATTTACTTGAACTCAAATTTTTTAAATAATTTGGTTAGCTAAAATACCAATTCAAGGGGCAATTTATATGTAAATTTACTAATAGAAATGCAAAAACCTGTGTTTGACACTCTAAAAGAAAAAGTGGTCAGTTTGACACTTTTTAAGTCAAATCCTAATTTTATTAATAAAACATATATACACTTATATAAAATTTGTTACTTACTATTATATTTTTATTATTAGTGTCCATAGACAATGATTAAGCTCTCAAGCATCACTCTACTTGATTTAGTGATATAGACATTAATCAAATACCCCACTTGTTTTACATTATGTCATTTCCAGGTTTGTGGATTAAGTGGTGCCACATAATTTAAGCCTGATTTATTAAGAGATTTCATGTAATCTATAAAAAACTGAAACTTGATGTCTTTTTTGTTTGACTATATCCACTTACCACCCAATTGGTTTTGGATTTAACTAATCAAAGGCTTGGAACTAAGGCTAAATTAATAAGTGACACACTATGAGCGCCACTCATCCACTTGTCACTTTAACTTGGGGATTAGTACAGAGAGCCTCTTAACGTTTTAACAACACTATGGTAAAAATTTCAATCCCAGCTCCTCACAGCATAACTTCAACACTAATAAACACCTTCCTAATAATTTACTTTTTTAACTTATGTTGTATTTTTTATTTTTGAGCATATGAAACTGCCTTGCTTTTGGGTTAACTCTTGAACCTGATTTAAATTTAAGTAAGTTTTATATGTAAAAAACATAATAAATTTGATTTTTCTGCTTGACTCTGGCATACTTGACAGTGAGAATTCAGCTTTTTCCAGCTGATTGACAGTGCTAAACTCAATAATTTACTATGTTTTGAATTTTCAACTCCCAATAAAAAACTTTCCACATAATAAATTTTTTTGCAATTATAATCTACTACTCTTCCTGCTACTCTCCATATAACTGTTATATACTTTTTTATTTTTAATTATACTTTTACATTGATTTAGCACTAAGATGTTATGCTGAACCTAACATCTTTGATGCTTCATCATAAATTCACTTTATTTTCTATGTTTTAACCTTTATACCTATACTTTGAATTTCTATTTTGCTTCTATTTACTTTGTTATGTTTTTTCTTGATAAATAAAACTTATTTTGAATACTTTTCATAACTTTTACTTTGCTTTACCTCTGTGTTTCATATCTTTCATACTATTTTATTTATAAAACTATAACTTTTTTAGCCAATACCATCTAAATCCAACAAGCCTACCAAGCCCTGAGCCTCAAAGGGCTTAAAAGAAACTGCCTCCACTCCCAAGTGTGCCAAGAAGCCTGCAAAGGCAAAGTCTTCAACTCCATCTCCCCCCACCCCATCTCCTTCCACTCCTCCCCCCTCATCTTCAACTTCCCTCCAATTCTTCAAATAAAAGTGATGACTTTCTTACCAACCACTCCTTTTACCACTCATAGGCCAACTCTAAGCCCACTAAGAAGCGGCATACCAAGAAAGTAAAGGCTGCCAAGGAGCCCACCTCTTCTTCTGGTAAGAAAAAGAAGGCATTCAAGCAGGCCTCAAAGAACCCTTCCCCTCCCCCTCCCTCATCTGACCCCCAAGATGAGCCTGAGGAGTACTCCAAGAAGTTCAAAGCTTCTGGTCACATGGCTTGGGATCCACTGACCATCCACAACATTTGTAATGTGGACAGAGAGTTCAAAGTTCCTAAGTGCTTCCCCCGGCACTTCCCAATATGTCCATAAAGGGCAGCCCTGGTTACATTGTTAACAACTACATATTCAATTGCAACAACCAAAAGCGGCAAAGTAAAAGCAAGCACTTTGTCTGTGAAGATAAGACTTGTGGGGCTTAGATTGACACCAAGGGCTGGGAGCGGGTAAATACCAAGAAGGGGGAGCACACTTGTGAGCCCCCCCCCAATCACCTGATCACTTGGATGATGAAGTGGTATCTAGTTCAAGTAATCCCCACCTCCTCTCACCTCTGGGCATCTGATCTGTCCATAAAGGCCCTGCAGCATTTAAAACCCAACAATCTCAAGTTGATGCCAACTCAAGAGCAGTTGGTCAAACTTATCACCAATAAGTGGATTACTGTCAATCCCCCTCCCCCTAAGGCCTCAGACATCTTATCAGAGCTTATGCTCACCCATAAGCTCAAGCAGCTTCCAAGTGGGGGGGTCAATTCCTCCTCCATGATAATGGGCCCAGCTCCAAGGACCAATTATCTTCTACTCAGCTCAGCAGAACCAGATGGAGTTAAAAAGGGCTTTAACTTGGCTAGTTGATGGTACCTTTGCCATTTTCCCCCAGATGTTCAAACAGCTCTGGATGATCCATGCCCATATTGACATCCAGGTGATTCCACTTGCTTTCTTCCTCCTCCCTGGGGCCACCAAGGTCATTTACACCTGTGTGTTCTCAATCCTTTGCAGCGCACTTGCCCTCCTTCCCCCCAACAACAATGATGCCAAGAAGACCCCCCACATACACCTGTACAAACCCTCCTGCCGCTGACAAGGACCATGTAAGGTATTGTCCATAATGGTGCAAGGTTATAAACTAGGGCGTGCAAGGCATTAGGATTCAAATTTAAAAGATATAAAAACGTAGGAACTGTCTATAAAATAATCTTACAGAACCCTGCTAAAAACCTATATTGTGTCACAAAAGGAGTAATTGAGTGTAAGAACCCTAAGCAAAGAAGATAGAATACAGTGTTCAATAGTGAACAATTTGGAACTAAGGGAATGTCAATATTATGATATTCATCATCAGCAAATTGATACATATAACTATTGAAAGATTCCTTAAGGGAAAATAATGGATACAACAAGCCTAAGGCTTGTTGTTTTAAAAGTTCCATTTGTTTTAAGGAAAGAAAAGGCTAAACTTTAAAATGAATTTAATAAGAATGTGTAAATTCCTACAAATTAAGATTTCAAAGTTAAAATTAGAATAAAGATTGAAGGGAAGAAATCACTTAGAATTTTGGCTTAAAGCCTACTCTTTAAAAGCTCTTTATTTATAGAAAAAAGGCCTTTCCAGGTGGGGGTTGATAATCAGGGAGACAGCAGCCAAGAAGAGGAGCAACTGGAGAATTTTGGAGGTAACCTAGAAAAGAAAGGAGACAACAAAACCCAGCAGAAGTTGTAGATCAGTAATGTGGAAACTGGGGAGAGCAGCAACAACCTAAGCAGGAGTTCAAAAGGTAAGTGATAAGTGAAAATTTTCTAACTTTAAAGTAGAAATATATATAAAAGGAATAGTGGACAACAGAGCAAACAACAACAATGATTCAAACGCAAATAGCAACAAAAACAAGGTAATAGACTTAAAATACTTAATTATTAACTTTCAATTCAAAATTCCAAATATTAAAATACTGGAAGATTAAACCCAAACAAAAATATCAAATATGATAAATTTTAAAGAGCCTGCCCTTTGGGGCAGGGCATGACAGACCAGGCCATCCTGGACTTGGAGGAAAAGGTAAGGCTAAGAGATCTTGGGCCTCACATATGCATAATGGACTATAGGCCTGCTCAGTTCAATGTATTTGAGCAGCTGTTTAGCAGGGAAGTGCAGGGATGCCACTTCCACTTCCTCCAAGAAGTTGTTTGCAATGTGAAGGCCCATGCCAAGCTTAGTAGGTTGAGCTGGAGGGACACTTTAGACACCTGCAAATTTGTGCTGTCACAATTCAGTGCCTTGGCTTTTTTAAAGCCAGAGCACACTGTGCAGGGGTTTGATATTCTCCCAAAGGATTCTTACATAGCAAAGCATCTGGAGTTCAAGCCTTTCCTTGAGTACTTTGAGCCCCAGTAGATTGGGAAGGTTGTCACACAGGCAAGCCAAGGCCAGAGCCAAGGCCAGTTGGAATGTGTACCAGGTGGCAGTGAATGTTGAGCTCAAGACCACTTTGGCACTAGAGGCTTATCACAAGCATCTCAAGGACAACTTTGAGCTCCACCCAAAGTTTAACAAGTTCTTCTCCCTTCTACAACACAAGCAGGAGAAAACCATCTCCAAGCTGCGTGACTTGGCCAACCACGTCCCCCCACCAAGCCTACAACCTGCTCCACCCTCTTCACCAAGGCCATTCAGGGTGCAGCTAAGCACAAATACAAGGTCTCTGAGCTTAAGCAGCAGCTTGAGCTTATTGCCACTGCCCTCCTGGAAGGAGATAAAATGAAAAAGGGAAAGAAGGGTGAAGAGTAAACTTGCTTGCTTATATGATTTTAACTTTTTAGCTTTAATTTTTACTTTTTAGTTTTAATCATTTAGTTTTTAGCTTTAATTTTTATTTTTTGATTAAATTAGATAGCAATGATTATGTTATGTATACATGGCAAGTTTGAGATGAATAGTTATAGTTGAAAGTGATTGGAATATCTTAATTTTTGTTAATTTACTAGTAAAACATAAAATATTCACATTTGTACTTATATAAATTATATTAAATAAATATTAATATTCCTTCATATTTTGCGTAACTGTTATTGTTGTGTTTTTGTTTATTTCCAGTTCATTGGAAATTTAGTTTTTATGGTAATCAAAAATATTTTTATAATAAAGAGTGTAAATTACATAGTAAAGTTATAAATAGTTGCTTATTTCTCCTGATTTTTATTAATCAAGGTACTATTTTTATTGCATTTTTGAGCTCTCTGGGTTACTTTAGTATATCATAGCTGTATTTCTTAATTGTTTATATTAAAATTTTTCAGAACATCAAGATCCATTAATTAAAAAAGTGTCAATTTCCAGTTGTCAATCAGGGAAAAAGCTGAATTCTCACTTTACTATAGTGTCAAGCACCAGGGAGTCAATTTTACCACAGTTGCCAGGATCATTCAAAGCCCCACCCTGATTACTTCCCTGGCTTCTGCCATGCTCCTGCTGGCCCCTAGGACCCTCTTGTGGCCCAAAATATCTGCAATGTTGATGGGAAGTTCAAGATTCCTTTCACCTTGCCAAAATACTTCCCCATAATGAGTGTAAAGGGTGGGCCAGCCATGGTAGCCAATGGTTATATTTTCTCTTATAACACCACCAACTGGGGCTTCAAGAGCCGCCACTATACCTGTGAGGACTTCTCCTGCCTAGTGCAGCTCAACACTGAGCGCTGGGACTTAGTCCAAACAATTAAGGGCAAGCACACTTGCACAATGCCCAATATAACCATAGCCCATCTCCTGAAGTGGTACCTTGTGCAGACCATGCCCACCTCCAAGGACCTTTCCCCCACTCAGCTGACCGTGCTTGTCTCTAAGCACCTCTCCCCCACCAATCTGAAGAGGGTGCCAACCCACAATCAGCTGGTAAAATTTGTTAGTGATAGGTGCCAAGCCCTCAACCCCCTGGCCAAGAGTGCCACCATAATCAAAGAACTGGTCCTTACTGATGCCCTCATGAAGACAGAGGATGGTGAGATGTTCCTGCTTCATGACAATGGGCAGGAAGTGGATGATAGGATAATAGCCTATGCCACAACCCAAAGCCTGGAGAAGCTCAATACTGCTACCACCTGGCTGTGTGATGGCGCATTTGCAACCTGCACAACCATCTTCAAGAAGCTTTGGGTCCTGCAAAGGCAATCTGATGCCCAAGTTATCCCCCTTGTTTTCTTTCTCTTTCCTGGTGCCAAGACAGAGGTTGTTGCTAGAGCATTCAAAATTGTCTGGGATGCTTTGAGCTCTCTTCCCATCAATATTCTCCCCCTCCCATTCACACCACCAGAGCAAACCCTTCCTCTGCCAAGAAGGATGAGTCTTCCTAGGCCACTGAGCAGCTATCTCATGCGCGTTCACTTGGGCCAAAGGTTATATTAATGGACTTTGAGCAAGCTTAGTTCACAGCCTTTGAGGCCATCTCTAATATGAAGTTCAGGGCTGCTTCTTTTATTTTAGACAGGCCCTCATCAATAATCTCAAGAGAAAGAAGGGCCTCTTTGACAAGTATCTTAATGATGGCAAAGGGAAGTGCCACTTTGCCATCACCCAGTTTTCTGCTGATAAGGAGCACCTTTTGGGGAAGCTTCAAATATGGAATTATGAGAGAAGAGAAGTATCTTTTATTGGATAATATTTTAGACTTATATAGATTGGGCTGAGGCAGAGATTTAGTTATATTGAACCTAGGGGTTGATCATGTGCAGGATGGGTTCAGGCCACTGGATATTTGGATTGTCATGTGATATTGCTTGGTTACTATTCTTGGTATGCCAAACAGTACATTGGAAAGGCACCAAATTGGGCAATGGCTGGATATTAGGTAGGTTGATGGTAGCCAGAATTTTTGTACATCCAGACCCTCAACACTGCCTTGGCTTTTGTGCAGCTGGAGCATACTGAGATTGGCTTTGAGACCCTCCTGGAAGATACTTACATCAAGAAGCACTCCACCATCTTCAAGGTCTACCTTGATTACTTTGAGAGGCAGTGGGTAGGAAAGAAGGTGACTTCCTGGAGAGGGAAGAGCAGGGCCACAGCAGCTTGGAACTTTCAAAGCGCCTGTATTAAGGGAGAGATGAAGACCACGTCCAGCCTGGAAGTGTGGCACAAGCACCTGGAGGTGAAGTTTGGGACCAACCCCAAGTATAACAAGTTCTTCTCCAAGCTGCAGGAGGAGAAGGCCCAGACTTTTTCTAAGTTTTTCAGCCTGGCCACTGGGTGGCCCCCAAGAAGAGGAATTCAAATAAGCAGGACTACCAGAAAGGGGTCCAGAAAGTGGTCAAGAAGAAGTACAAGTTGACAGAGATCAAGAAGTACCTAGAAGATGTTGTCACTGCTCTTGCTGGTGGCTTTAATTTGCCCTGTAAACTTTTCTTTGCCTGGATTGTTTTCACTTTTGGATTTTTATATTTTTTAATTTATTAATTTATTAAGTTGTACTAATTTTTTTAGGTATAAATGGTAAGTTTCAGATACAGTTTCAATGTGGTTTTGTCAGAAAAATCTTATATTTTGTTGGTTTATCTTTAAGCTATGAGATATTTTCAGTTGTGCTTATATAAAAGATACCTAATTAAATTCATAATTTTTTATATTTTGTAGTTGTTATTATATATACAATATCTTTATTTTTGTCTCATTGTAATTTTAATTTTTATGGGAATAAAAAATATTTATATAATAAAGAGTGTAAATCACATAGTAAATTGAAATATATTTGCTTATATCTCCTTATTCTTATTACTTACAGTATTTTTTATTGCATTTTTGAACTCTTTGGAGTTTTTTTAGTATAAAAATGTATTTTAAATATTTTTTAAATTAAAAATGTTCAAGGTAAAGTGTTTTGTTAATTAAAAAAGTGTCAACATCCAGGAAACAACATTAAGTAAAACTGGGTTGTCACTTTACTATAGTGTCAACAAAAAAAGTGTTGACATGGCCACTGTCAACATTTTTAGTGTAAACATGGGCGCTGTTGCCCTCCCACTATATGTTGATAGTGATGAAGAGCGCCTTTTGGGGAAGCTTTAAATATCAAATTGAGAAAGAAGTGAAGTATATTTTATTGGATAATACTTCAGACTTATATAGCTTTAGCTGTGGCAGAGATTTAGTTGGATTAAACATAGGAGTTGGTCATGTGCAGGATGGGTTCAAGTCAATGAATACTTGGACAGTCATGTGATATTGCTTGGTTGCCATTTCTGGTATATCAAACTGTATATTGGAAGAGCATCAAATTGAGCAATGACTGGATGTTAAGTGGATTGGTGGTAGCCAGAATACTTGTACATTCAGATCCTCAACACCCCCCCTTAAGGGGTTACTCTGGTACATCAGGAGGGGGCTTTGTCTTGACGGCTGCTGCCTGATATTCCTAGAGTTGTTTGCTAAAGGATACTAACTGTGTCAAGTGTTCTCCTTTGATAATGCAGAGGTGGGCTCTGTTGTATTTCTTGACAACAGGGTCTTTGGCACCTTAGAATTTCACTAGATAGGTGTTTCTGTCTGGCCTGTACTTAATGATTCTTCCTGGTCCCCTGGTACTGAGTCTAGCTTTTTTCTGTTTCCAGCCAGGACTCAGACGGGGGAGTTGATGGGGAGTGGTTCCTCTATAGATGTTACCTTTTGTGTTTTGAGCTTTTTTGTTTCTGCTATTTTAGCTTTGAGGCGTATGTGTTGTAGAGTTGGTACTTGTTCTACTGTGGGGGGTTTCCCTGGGGGATCTTTATGTATGGCTGTTTGTTGTGGGTGATTATTTCTGGGTTGTACCTGTAGGTTAGTTCAAACAGTGAGTAGCCTGTCCCTTGATTGGTGCAGACCTGGGATACTAATAATGCATGTTTCACCTATAGTGGCCATGTGTCTTTGGCTTTGACATCCATTATTTTCTCTAGGGTCCTGATAAGGCTGCTGTTGAGGCGTTCCACTCTGCTGTTGGCCTGTGGCCTATAGGGCAAGGCTTTAGAATGTTTGATTTTTTGGTATTCTAAATTGTTGTTTAATACGTGACCTGATAGCTCTGTGGCTCCATTGGTTATGATGTAGTCTGGAGTACCATAGTCAGCTATGATTGCTTTGCTAATGAATCAGTTTATTGTTTCTGCTTTGTGGTCCTTTGTTATCCAGCAGATAGGCCAGTATGTTGCAAAGTTGATGGCTACAATTAGGAAACGTTGTTTTGTCTTTGTTTCTGGGAAGGGGTCTACCACTTCCAGTCCCCAACCCTTGAATGGTTCAGGGTCAGGTACTGGGCTAACCATAGGCTGGGGAGCCTTTGTGCTGGTGTATTTCTTGCACACTGTGCACTTTTTCAGAACATCAACTATATCCTGTTTGAGGTTGGGCCACCATACTATCTCTTTTAATGTGAGGTATAGGTTGTTAGCCTTTGTATGTCCTAGTAGACAGTGATGTCTTAATATGATGTTAACTCTTTGTGTGAGTGGGATGTAGGAAGGATGTTTGTTATTAATGATTTGGTATACAGTGCCATTTGATACATGGAAATAATTTTTATTCCTTACTAATGTATTGTGGGTCAGTTGGTGTATGGAGGGATCCTTTCCTTTTGTTTTGTACTCAGTGTTGTACAGGTTAGGCCAGTCAGGGTCCAGGTGGTCAGGGTGATCCTCTCTAGGCCTACATAGTCTATAGAGAGCATCAGCTCTGACCAGCACTGCCCCCTTTTTGTATTGGATGTCCAAATTAAGCTGTTCCAGCAAGGACATCCATTTGGCTTGTTGCTGTGCAAGTGTGTTCTGAGCTTTGAAATAGATTAAGGATTTATGGTCAGTTAGTACTCAAACATTTAAATGTTCTTCTAGATAACATCTCCATTTCTTGCATGTGTGGTATATTGCTAGCAATTCATTATTGTGTATTAGGTACCTCTGCTCAGTGTTGGTTAGTTTTCTACTTTTTTTAACATACTGGAAGGAAGTCTTGCTGCCCTGGCAGGCAGATGTGTAAGACTGCACCAATGGCGGTGTCACAGGCATCTAACTCAAGCTTGTAGCACCTGTTGTTATTAGGGTATTGCAAGATTGGTGCTTTGATCAAAGCTTGTTTTAATAATTAGAAATTCTTATCACATTCTGGTTTCCAGATGAATTTCTTTTTGACATCACCCTTGGTTAAGTCATTGATTGGTGCAGTTAGTTTTCTGCAGTCTTTAATGTATTTCCTTAGGTAAGCTATCATACCAAGAAAGCATCTAACTTGTTTAACGGAGGTGAGGTGTTGCATGTTATTTATGGCTTTTATTTTGTCCATATCTGCTTTGATGCCACTGTCAGAGACAATGTGGCCCAAGAACAGGAGTTACTTTTCCATAAATTGGACTTACTTGGTTTTGCATAAAGTTTGTGCTTGGCAAGTCAATTGAGTGTCTTGCAGACATTTGTGAGGTGTTCCTTTTTTGTTTTTGAGAATATAATGATATTATTGAGGTAGCATAATGTATTTGAGTGGCTGTGTAGCGCTTAGTTCATCATGGTGACAAACGTTGCAGGAGTGTTGGTCATCCCAAATTTCATTACTCTACATTCAAAGGGTCCAAATTGTGTACGGAATCGGTTTTTGGTATGTCCTTTTCTTTTACTTCAACTTGGTTTTAACCTGAGGTGAGGTCAATTTTAGAGAAAAATTTGGCTCCAGAGAGTCTTGTAAACAGATCTTATATGTTTGTAAGGGGATATTTATTCTTTACTGTGCTTGCATTTAGTGCTCTTTATTCAGTTACTAGATGCAGATTTCCTTCCTTTTTCTTTACAAAAAAATACTGCTGCCCCCCACAGGGATTCTTATGGGCAGATGAAGCCTTTAGCTAAGTTGTCCTCAATATGGGTTTTGAGGGTTTGTGTCTCCATGGGAGAGAGTCTATAGAGGGGTGCAGGTTTGGGCATGGCTTTACATAGGTTGATGCCATGTTTGACCTCCTGTTTGGGTGTTAACTCTGTGAGCTCTTCCTTGAATACATGAGCATATTTTTTTAGGAGTGCCGCAAGTTCTGGGCATTGGATTTTGGTTGTTTGTATATTACTGAATTTGGTGTACCTCATTATATGGAGGGTACTGTCTTTGGTTAGACGTTCTGAGTTGTCTTGGTTCATGACCTGGACAAATACTGTGTCTCTTAGAATGAGGCTGTTGGGTTATTTGAGGATATTAAAATTGACTCCATTGCATTTGATGGTCATGGTTTTTGTTTTCCAACATACACTGGGGTTCACTCAGGTGAACCAGTTTATGCCTTCTAAAATGAAGTAGTTTATGTTGTTCATGAAAAGTCCTTTGATTGACGTTTGTATTCATTGGAGGTCAATTCTGAAGGGAGTTGTTTTGCCTTCAAGTAGAACCTTTGATTTGTCTGCCATTCTGGCGTATTTGAAGTTAGATTTGACAACTGGTATTTTGTACTTGGTTACAAATGGTTTTCTAACCATGGTGTGTTGTGTCCCAGATTAAAAAAATTTTATGTGTATGTATTTTTAAGTACATGGGTAGACAAGAAGTTGTGAGTGATCTTTAATTTTTACGTTCATAAAAATGGAGGATTGCGGGACACGTGGGATGCAAGCAGCAAAGTTTTTGCCTTGGTACAGTTTCTTGTTATGTTGGGGGGAGACAGGGCACTTAAGCCTGTCCTCCCTCCTCTTTTCCCTTTTCCTCTGTTTTGAGACCTTCAAAGTCAGAGAATGTGGGGTCAGATTAATAGCAGGTTGCTGTCTTAGCATTGTTAACTTTGGCAGTGTCCTTCTTGGGACAGGAGCGGTTTGTGCTTTGGCTGTGATTTCCATTGTTGCAATTGGAGTTGCTGTTGCTATAATTGGTGTTTTGGCGTTTGTTGTAATTGGAGTTTTTTCTGCTATTGCCATTTGAGGAGTGATTGCCGTTATGTGCAGCATATTTCATGTTTGTGCGTTTTTCTGCGTGTTTGGCTTCTGCAATGAGCGCAGACATGGAGGTGTTGGCCTCTGGAAGGATGAGGGCAGCAACAGAGGGTTTCATTCTGTTGTAAATGAGGCTCTGGTGTGTACATTGTCAGCTTGAGCTGAATTTTGAATTTTGTGGTGTATTTTCTCAAATTCATTGGCGTAGGCTGTGATAGTGGTCTTCTGAGGAAGATTGCATAGCTGTATTGCAATGTCTTGGAGGCATTTGGTGATGCAGATGTTGTGAGTGATGTCTGCTTTGAACTCTTCCCAGTTTTTAAGCTGGTTGTCTGTTTGTGAATCAACCCAGGTGGCAAACCAGTTAGCTGCGGCCTTATACAGGCGTTTGCTGGCTTCCTGGGCCCATTTTTTGTGGGGGATGTGGCTGGCGCAGAGTTTAGCAGCTAATTGATCTAGCCAGTTGATGACATTTTCTTTGTTTTTACCAAATAACTTGTCAATACCAATGTACTTGGTGTTGTTAACCTTGCCTGTGATAGGTGGTTGTGTGTTTGTTTGTGGTTGAAGAGAGTGACTGTATTGAATTATCTTGGTGCATGCTTTGGGCATGACCAGACCTTTGAATATGGTGCATCTGCTAGGTATATCTCTGTCAATGTTGTGGGCGCAGAAGTATGTCTTCCAGGTCTCCTGGGAGGTGGCCTGGTTGAGTATGTGAGCAAAGGTGGGTGGGTTTTGGTCAGTCATTTTCTCTTTCATGGGTGTGGTTGAAAACTTGTAGCTGTAACCAGTGATAAGGAGCGCCTTTTGGGGAAGCTTCACATATGGAATTAGGAAAGAAGAGAAGTATATTTTATTGAATAACACTTTATACTTTTATAGCTTTATCTGTGGCAGAGCTTTAGTTGGATCTAACCTAGGGGTTGGTCATGTTTGGGATGAGTTCAAGTCACTGGATACTTGGACAGTCATGTGATATTGTTGGTTGCCATTTTCAGTATGTTGAACTGTATATTGGGAGGGCACCAAATTGGTTGATGACTGGATGTTAAGTGAGTTGGTGGTAGCAAAAATACTTGTACATCTAGATCCTTGACACTGTGTTACAGTTGACTTGTGTTCTACAGACCATGAGTGCTGTTGTTAGTATGTCAGCACAGGCCTTTGTATTGTTAGCAGATAAATTAGTGAGGGCTTCTACAAGCAAGCTGTTTAGTTGTTCTACTTTTCCATTTGCTTGATGGTGGTGTTGCAACTGAACCAATGAGGATTCAGTATTTGGAATTGGGGAAGACAACAGTCCAATAGAAAGGACAGA